>NC_069452.1:37453367-37476586 GCF_026875155.1 Cherax quadricarinatus | reverse complement strand
TAGGATCAGAGGCAACTGTAGATAATAATAATAATGTAGATCTAAGACCTTAACATAGGTAGTAATAGGCCGATAATGTAGGCAAACACTAGGTTAAGTTAGCTAGGGAGAACTGGCAGCCCTAGCTTGAATGACGAGGCGCGGGTCTCAAAGACACAATAGCGTCCTTCTTAAGACAGACACCAACTGGACAAGACGTGCCGTGATCAGCAGATGGCGCCCCCCACGTGTCTTCACATTCGAGACCTGGGGAAATCTGGTAGAGGCACCTCAATGTACCGTAGATGACCTCCGTCAGGCCCATACAGTAAGACAAGACCTCCACTTTATCTCGTAGATTTCTGGCCAGTGTCTGGGGAGATTGTGAGTGAGTTGATCTGTGGGCCTGTGTTGCAGCTGGCAATGCATGCCCAGTAAGTACCAGTGTCTCTCGTCAGTCTGGAAGCTAGTGTCCGTGTCTGCATAGTTACACTAGGGGATACACACCCTCTTGGATATAGGAATTTCTGAGGTGTAGGCAGGTCACTAACAACTGTTGAATATTGCAGGAATTAAGGCTCCCGGTTGCACGTGGTTTCTGAGGGGAAGTCCAAAGGGGCTAAGGCTAAGCTTAGGGAAGTTGAAGATCAGGATATATGCTGCAACACCAAGTAAGTTAGTCCTTTATACGTGCATGCAGGCGAGTTTCTTGCAACATCAATCATTTGTGAAATCTGTCCTATAAGCCACTTGTGAGGCTGAGGTACCGACCTCAGAGCTCGGTGTCAATAGAGTTTGCCAGGGTAGGAGACTCACTTGGAGGCAGTCCACACAAATTTTCACATCAGCTGAGATTTTGAAAATAATCCCGAAGATCGTCAGTTTTGAAGCACCAGATGACTTAAAGGAATTAATAATTGATAATGACGACGCCTCCTCTGAATCCTCCAATCAACATTCACCTGACAACATCCAAGACACCACCAAGCCTGCTATTCGTCGATTGGCTCTTCGTGATGACGTCAATCGCATTTCCTCGCCTCCACTCACCACTACACAAACGGACTAATCAGAAGCCACGATTCCACCACAGTCTTCTATACACTCCGAAGCTGAGACACCAACATTGAATGAACCTTCCTTGCTGCATCCACCAACGAAGACAACAAAAACTCCACCAGTCTTCACTCAACGTATTGAAACAGGAAACAGCTACCTAGATCAATACCTACACTGGCAAGACCGCTACCGAGATCAATACCTACACTGAAAAGATATAACTTTTTATACGACTCCTGACCGAGAACTCACCATGAATGTCGACGCTTTGTATGAGAATGTAGTCGACAGGACAGTCAAGTTTACAAATCGTAAATGCACTTATTGTTCCTTCTCAACACTCATGAAGACCTTAGACCAGTTACAAGCCGACCCAGCCCTTCGACCCAAGATTACAAGACTACTCATCGTTTCCTCCTTACAACTGCACAACATAAAGAATGCCTCCACCAAAGTAGAAGTGAAGTAACTCCTGACACACACTTCAACGACACCTGACCACTCAAGAACAAGCCTCTCTTGACCACGCCCTATAGCTTCTGCCAGTCGCCAATAAACATCAAGGATACGAGATGCAGCTAGCCGGCCAGAGAGACTGAGTGTTCTCCTGTTTTTTATGTTGCTGTTCCAAGTCTGCTTTCAAGGCTTAGCGGTTGGGTTTAGTCCCAACTCTTTTATCTTCGAATCAAGACATTCCTTTCACCATCTACTCTTCGTACTGTCCCCACATACACACACAGAAGCCGCCCAGTCGCCGTTGAGAGAAGATGTCGTCGTTCCTGCTCTTCAGTTATCCTGAGTAATTCTCGAGCTGAGCAACTCTGAACACTGTTACTTGAGATTTTTCTAGGGTTATCCTGAGTAGTTCTTCACCAGAGCTCCTGGGAGACAGTAATGGTGAAGCTGGAGGTGCTGTCCTGGGAGACAGTAATGGTGAAGCTGGAGGTGCTGTCCTGGGAGACAGTAATGGTGAAGCTGGAGGTGCTGCTCTGGGAGACAGTAATGGTGAATCTGGAGGTGCTGTCCTGGGAGACAGTAATGGTGAAGCTGGAGATTTTGTCCAGGAAGTCGGGAATTATACGCAGGAAGGAATACATATAAATGAACTCATAGGGGACAGGAGCCGTAGTGGGGAAACAAGTGTAGTCAAAGATAAGATAAAACCAATATTGCAAACTAGAAATACCACAGGAAAGAGCAAACAAGAGGACTCCACTAGCAACAGTGAGGATATATTCCCAAAAAACAACTGGGGGGAGCTCCTTGTTGGTGCTATGGAGGATAGGAATAAGACAGGGAAACATGCACCAACAGGGAATACAGTCACAGAAACCAAGGCAAACGGAAACCAAGCCTGTGCACTACTAGCATTGGTATCTGCAGACATGGGAAATCTGGAAAAACAGACGGGACGTGCAACTATGACCACCCTAGAAATGCCATGCCCATATGACAACAGGAAAATGCAAACTCCCTTCCTGTAACCTTTTTCAACCCTGAAATGTGTACCTCTTCAGTACGGAAAGACTGTGCTATAACTTAAATTGCCAGGCCCCCACCATCTAAAGGGGACAAAAAATACAAAAAATCCAGGCCATGGGGAAAACCTGGGTAGCCACAGCCACTCAAGGGAGAGGGTTTTTAGTGCCAGGAAGGAAAAAAAGCTTGGCAGGAAATGGCAGAAATCGTACACCAAATCCAGTCATTCCTGGAGTGGAACCACAGTCGATGGCCTCCACTCCAGACCAACAGATACAGATACTAATGCCGGAAAAAAATCCCTCCCCAGTACCAACAATACCACCAGTCCGATAACATTCTTCTTTGCAAATATACAGGGTCTAAAGCCAGCAACAAACAACAAAATACCTTTCATCCGTGGACTGCTTGCAGAGGCAAAGGCAATGTTCGCGGCTTTCACTGAGACCCACATAAAGGATCACTTGGACAACGAAATATGGATCCCAGGTTACAACCTATACAGATGTGACAGAGTGAACAGGCAAAAGGGGGGGGGGGTTGGCCTGTACATTGCAGAGTCACTTGTTTGAACAGAACTGCTAAATGCCTCAAATGATGTAGTGGAAGTTTTAGCAGTAAAGGTCGAGAACCAAAACCTAGTCATTGTGGTAGTCTACAAGCCTCCGGATGCAACATCCCAGCAATTCCAGGAACAGCTGTTAAAAATTGACCACTGTCTGGAAAATCTTCCAGCTCCTGCACCCAACATCTTGCTCCGGGGGGATTTCAACTTAAGGCACCTAAAATGGAGGAATATAGCAAATAATATTGTTGCAGTAATAACACCAGGAGGCAGCTCTGATGAAAACTCACACTCACACGAGCATGGAGCCCCAGACCGACATAATGAGACTAGTCACGAGGGAGCATTCACCAAATTCAACTTCAATAACAAAAACATAAAGTGGGACCAAGTAAACCAAGTCCTAACCGATATAAGCTGGGAAGATATACTAAGCAACACAGACCCCAACTTATGCCTAGAACAGATTAACTTGGTGGCACTCGATGTATGCACAAGGCTTATTCCTCTAAGTCTAAGAAAAGGGAGGAGTAGATGTAAAATAGAAAGAGACAGGCGCTCCCTTTACAGGCGACTGCAAAGAATAACAGAGAGGCTAAAAGAGGTCAATATATCTGAAATGCGTAGGGAGACACTGGTCAGAGAAATAGCAAGCATCGAACTCAAGCTAAAGGAATCTTATAGGAGTCAAGAATCGCGGGAAGAACTGAAAGCCATAAATGAAATTGAAAGAAACCCAAAGTATTTCTTCTCCTATGCCAAATCAAAGTCGAGAACAACGTCCAGTATTGGGCCCCTACTTAAACAAGATGGGTCCTACACAGATGACAGCAAGGAAATGAGTGAGCTACTCAAGTCCCAATATGACTCAGTTTTTAGCAAGCCGCTAACCAGACTGAGAGTCGAAGATCAAAATGAATTTTTTATGAGAGTGCCACAAAATTTTGTTAACACAAGCCTATCCGATGTTATCCTGACGCCAAATGACTTCGAACAGGCGATAAATGACATGCCCATGCACTCTGCCCCAGGGCCAGACTCATGGAACTCTGTGTTCATCAAGAACTGCAAGAAGCCCCTATCTCGAGCCTTTTCCATCCTATGGAGAGGGAGCATGGACACGGGGGTCGTCCCATAGTTACTAAAAACAACAGACATAGCCCCACTCCACAAAGGGGGCAGTAAAGCAACAGCAAAGAACTACAGACCGATAGCACTAACATCCCATATCATAAAAATCTTTGAAAGGGTCCTAAGAAGCAAGATCACCACCCATCTAGAAACCCATCAGTTACACAACCCAGGGCAACATGGGTTTAGAACAGGTCGCTCCTGTCTGTCTCAACTATTGGATCACTTCGACAAGGTCCTAAATGCACTAGAAGATAAAAAGAATGCAGATGTAATATATACAGACATTGCAAAAGCCTTCGACAAGTGTGACCATGGCGTAATAGCGCACAAAATGCGTGCTAAAGGAATAACAGGAAAAGTCGGTCGATGGATCTATAATTTCCTCACTAACAGAACACAGAGAGTAGTTGTCAACAGAGTAAAGTCCGAGGCAGCTACGGTGAAAAGCTCTTTTCCACAAGGCACAGTACTCGCTCCCATCTTGTTCCTCATCTTGTGGCTCTGGTGGCCTGGTGGCTAACGCTCTCGCTTCACACGGCGAGGGTCTGGGTTCGATTCCCAGCCAGAGTGGAAACATTGGACGTGTTTCTTTCCACCTGTTGTCTATGTTCCCCTGGCAGTCTTCAAGCTGGCACTGGACAAGCACCTAAAGTCAGTTCCTGATCAGCCGGGCTGTGGCTCGTACGTTGGTTTGCGTGCAGCCAGCAGCAACAGCCTGGTTGATCAGGCGCTGATCCACCAGGAGGCCTGGTCACAGACCGGGCCGCGGGGGCGTTGACCCCCGAAACTCTCTCCAGGTCTCCAGGTCTCAGTAAAATGGGTACCTGGGTGTTAGTCGACTGGTGTGGGTCGCATCCTGGGACACTGACCTAATTTGCCCGAAGTGCAGAGCATAACAAGGGAGTTTCTATATAGTAGTATGTCATTGTTGTCAGCTAGGACTGTATACCTTGTACATGTACTTGTAGTAAATAAAGATATTATTATTATTATTATTATTATTATTATTATTATTATTATTATTATTATTATTATTATTATTATATCCGACATAGACAAGGATGTCAGCCACAGCACCGTGTCTTCCTTTGCAGATGACACCCGAATCTGCATGACAGTGTCTTCCATTGCAGACACTGCAAGGCTCCAGGCGGACATCAACCGAATCTTTCAGTGGGCTGCAGAAAACAATATGAAGTTCAACGATGAGAAATTTCAATTACTCAGATATGGTAAACACGAGGAAATTAAATCTTTATCAGAGTACAAAACAAATTCTGGCCACAAAATAGAGCGAAACACCAACGTCAAAGACCTGGGAGTGATCATGTTGGAGGATCTCACCTTCAAGGACCATAACATTGTATCAATCGCATCTGCTAGAAAAATGACAGGATGGATAATGAGAACCTTCAAAACTAGGGAGGCCAAGCCCATGATGACACTCTTCAGGTCACTTGTTCTATCTAGGCTGGAATATTGCTGCACACTAACAGCACCTTTCAAGGCAGGTGAAATTGCTAACCTAGAAAATGTACAGAGAGCCTTCACGGCGCGCATAACAGAGATAAAACACCTCAATTACTGGGAGTGCTTGAGGTTCCTAAAACTGTATTCCCTGGAATGCAGGAGGGAGAGATACATGATTATATACACCTGGAAAATCCTAGAGGGACTAGTACCGAACTTGCACACGAAAATCACTCACTACGAAAGCAAAAGACTTGGCAGATGATGCAACATCCCCCCAATGAAAAGCAGGGGTGTCACTAGCACGTTAAGAGACCATACAATAAGTGTCAGGGGCCCGAGACTGTTCAACTGCCTCCCAGCATACATAAGGGGGATTACCAACAGACCCCTGGCAGTATTCAAGCTGGCACTGGACAAGCACCTAAAGTCGGTTCCTGACCAGCCGGGCTGTGGCTCGTACGGTGGTTAGCGTGCAGCCAGCAGCAACAGCCTGGTTGATCAGGCTCTGATCCACCAGGAGGCCTGGTCACAGACCGGGCCGCTGGGCCGTTGACCCCCGGAACTCTCTCCAGGTAAACTCCATGTAGGCTATCTTACTGGCTGACCTTCATAAGTCAGCTGAGAAAAATGTTAGACTAACACTAAGGAAAAACCCTTTTTGTCAAAGCAACTTATGTGCCAGATGTACCTTCCTGGACATCATGGCTCGAATAAGAGTAAGATTACGTGTGGATGGTAACCTAAAGACGAAGAAAGAAATTCTAGCATGTATCTGCTCGAATTCATCTGTTGCTCCAGTGGATGTTTTTACAACCCCCGCTGGGGTAGTACTTCTCCTCTCTTCTGAAGAAGAGTTGCTTCATCTGCTAAAGCAGGAGGTCCTGGACAAATTGACGACTTTGGGAATCCACCCAATTGCACCTGGAAGCTATCAAGCTCAGCGAACTGTGTTTGTTTCCAGAATCAACAGCATCATGAGAGATAGCACAGTGCAGGAAATTGTCGAGGACTTTAATACAGAGAATTCTGAATTTCATGCTGTCCAAGCATATAAATTCTCCAAACCTGGCAACAACCAGGTAACATTAAAGTTAATACTTGTGACACCTGAAGAGGCCAAACTTGTGTGTCAAAATGGCTTCAAATGTTTTGGCACCAGATGTACACCTGACCAAATCTCTCTTGAGGGATTTGTCAGTGTTACACAATGTTTTAAATGTTATGCATTTGGTCATACCACCAACAAATGCAGTACTCAAGCACAGATTTGCAGCATTTGTTCTGGCCAACATTCTTATAGAGATTGTAATAATAAAAATACGCCCAAGTGTGTCCTCTGCAATGGAAAACACCATGCTGTTTCTGCTCTCTGTCCTGAGAGGAAAAAGGAAATGCAGAAAATTCTAGAAGCTAAGAAACTGTCCATTTCTAATAAGACCACTCCCCAGGCACCTCCAAAAATGTCACAAACTTCCTTTGCAGCTTTGCCTGGATCTAGTGGAACTCCTCAGGTCTCTACTACTGGTTCCAATGTTTGGAATTCTGCCCTTCTTGAAGTGCCCCAATCTAACCCTCACCTACAACATACACAAACGCAACAACAAGGTTCAACCTCAGCTCCCATGTCTCAGGTATCCTCAGCCGGGGATATGACGAGAGCGTAACTGTACAAGCGAGCGGCCCATATCCTTTCGCATGCTATTTCATTACTTTTTAACAAGTCACTAGAAACTAGCACCTTCCCGAAACTACTCAAGATGGCAAGGGTTACACCAATACATAAAGGTGGTGACCCTACAGACCTAAACAACTATAGGCCAATATCAAACTTACCATTGCTATCCAAAATCTTTGAGAAACTCGTGCACAGGAGACTATATTAATTTATAACAACACAAAACATACTCAACCCCTGCCAATTTGGATTCAAGAAAAATAAAAGCACTAATGATGCAATCATAAAAATGCTAGATCTGCTTTACACAGCATTGGAAAATAAGGAATATCCACTAGGAATTTTTATTGACCTAAGAAAAGCTTTTGACACAGTAGACCACGACATCCTACTCCACAAACTTGACCATTACGGTATAAGAGGCCATGCGCTTGCTTATTTCAAATCTTACCTTACTAATAGGTATCAGTATGTCACCATTAAAGACACAGCATCAACAACACGGCCACTTGATACTGGAGTTCCGCAGGGAAGTGTCCTTGGTCCCCTGCTCTTCCTCATATACATCAATGATCTTCCAAACGTATCCCAATACCTGAAAGCCATTCTCTTTGCTGACGACACGACTTATGTCATCTCTCACCCTAATCTTGCCACCCTCAACACCATTGTTAACGAGGAGCTGATCAAAATATCGACTTGGATGACAGCCAATAAACTTACGCTTAACACTGACAAAACCTACTATATTATGTTTGGTAGCAGAGCAGGAGATGCACAAATTAACATTAAGATCGACAACACTCTAATTACCAGACATAATGAGGGCAAAATCCTAGGCCTATACCTTGACAACAACCTGAATTTCAGCACCCATATCCAACACATAACCAAAAAAGTATCCAAAACGGTTGGGATCCTCTCCAAGATACGATACTACGTGCCGCAAAATGCCCTTCTCACACTATACCACTCACTTATTTATCCATACCTCACCTATGCTGTTTGTGCTTGGGGATCAACTGCAGCAACACACCTAAAGCCAATAATAACCCAACGAAAAGCTGCAGTAAGAATAATCACTAAATCCCATCCCTGGCAACACCCCCCCCCCACTCTTCATAGATCTAAACTTACTCCCTGTTCAGTGCATCCACACTTACTACTGTGCAATCTACATCTACAGGACCTTAAACTCCAATATCAACCTTGACCTAAAGCGCTTTCTTGATAGTTGTGACAGAACCCACAGGCATAACACCAGACACAAACATCTCTACGACATTCCTCGTGTCCGACTAAACCTTTACAAAAATTCAATGTATGTCAAAGGCCCTAAAATCTGGAACACCTACCTGAGAACTCTAGAACTGCAGACACATTCATCACCTTCAAAACTACCATTAGAAAACATCTTATCTCCCTGATACACCCCATCAACTAACTACACGAATACCACCTGGTGGTTCACACTTACACTCACTCACCCATTTGACCATAAACAAAAAATTAATCTCAATCTTAAAATAATGAATCCTATGATACTCCAATACTGAAACTATGTACTGTGCCAAAACAAAAGCATTCACATTGCTAAACTCACAAACTAGTATTTAGTCACTTAGCCATAATACCAACTTACCTCATAATTTGTAATATTTTAAAACAAAGAATTAAACTAAGTCTGCCCGAAATGCCTAGCCATGCTAGGCGTTCTAGTGGTACACTCTGTAATCATTATTTAACTACATGTAAACCACACAACAACCAAATTCTGTAAATTCAACATTGTAATCTTTATAGAGAATAAACTTTGAATGTTTGTAGATGAAAGGTTCAGAGAACCGACATGTTGATAAATTAGAGACATGTGCAACTCTTGGGTATCTTTATTGAGGAAACGTTTCGCCACACAGTGGCTTCATCAGTCCATACGTAGGAGAAACTTGAAGAAAAGGAGAAGAATGGGGTAATCAGTCCCTCAACCTTGAGTCGATGTGTTCAGTCCATCAATCTTGAATAGAATACGGCATATGAGCGGAGAAGCAGCTTATAAACCGTATGGCAGGAAAGGTGCAGCAGTCATAGGTGGTGTCACATTTGTTCTCCGCTCATATGCCGTATTCTATTCAAGATTGATGGACTGAACACATCGACTCAAGGTTGAGGGACTGATTACCTCATTCTCCTCCTGTTCTTCAAGTTTCTCCTACGTATGGACTGATGAAGCCACTGTGTGGCGAAACGTTTCCTCAATAAAGATACCCAAGAGTTGCACATGTGTCTAATTTATCAACATGTCGGTTCTCTGAACCTTTCATCTACAAACCTGTCAGACACTGCAACTTCTTGGTATCTTAATACTTAGGAATTCTTCACTTGCCTAATTCTTGGGCACGACCAACTTCTACATTGAACAAATGTGACACCACCTATGACTGCTGCACCTCTCCTGCCATACGGTTTATAAGCTGCTTCTCCGCTCATATGCCGTATTCTATTCAAGATTGATGGACTGAACACATCGACTCAAGGTTGAGGGACTGATTACCTCATTCTCCTCCTGTTCTTCAAGTTTCTCCTACGTATGGACTGATGAAGCCACTGTGTGGCGAAACGTTTCCTCAATAAAGATACCCAAGAGTTGCACATGTGTCTAATTTCGCAACTAATGTATATGATGTCCAAAGACATTGCAGGTGGGGACATGCAACTCTGCTCAAAAGTTTTAAATGATTTGTTAATGGCTAATGGGATCACTCCCATTACTATCCCAGATAATGTTAAGGAGATTATGGCCCAGCCTTCTCATAACAAGAAGTATGTTCCCTACTCTACTTCTACAAATAAGTCTAATTCATCCCTTGTCCAGGGATCACTCACTTCGCATAATCAAGTTGTCAACTCCCCTCAACCCGATGAGCCAATACCTGACCCTAACGATGCCCCAGTGATTGGTGCTTACTCTTCCGCTATTGCAGCTGATCCTGATAAACAGGAACTTTCCCCAGGTAATTCACCTGGCCTACCAAATTTCCCCTTGGAGCCTCCACAGTCTCCCATTAACACTCACGAGCCTCTGCTTCCTGAAACTGGGAATATCACACCTCAGTTTTCTGATGATGACTCTAATGACTCTAATGATTCTGTTAATATTACCAACTCTAGTGAAGCTGGTGACACTTTCAATACACAAGCAACTACTCAGAACTTCCCTCCTCCCCTTGACAAGTCCAGCAGGGATAGTGAGTATACCAAAAAAGACATTACTTGCAGGCGTTCAGTCTGCAGTACACGTCCGAAGAGCATGAAATAATGGGGATTACAATTTTCCAACTTAATATTCAACATTTCTTTAATAACCGTTACCGCCTTGAAGTTGAACTACATAATTATAATCCCGATGTTATACTCTTGAATAAGAGTATGAGTATGAGTAAGAGTTGATCAACATATTAAATTACGTGGTTACTCTACTGTGGAGAAATCGAGAGGACCCTATAGTGGTGTAGCCATCTTAAATCTAATTATTGCTCACTCATGGTGTGGAAAATTGCATTTATCTGAATGTAACTCATTATGTACATAACAGTAAATGATAACAAAGATAATTATTATTTATCAGAGTTACATAGACAAGTAGGAATTTGGGACACCTAGGTCACAAAAAATGTCCCCCTTTGATACCTACCACTGTCATATCCACAAGTTGCTCTAGATCTATTAATTACAAATGAAATGTGCATACACCAGGAATTCTGGTAAATATAAATTTGTGGACTGTATATTAAAATTAAAAAAATTATTATAGATACACATACACATAACAGAAGGAGAATATCTTAAAATCACTCACCAGTTTGACTGGAGATCAAGGTGTATTGTACTCAGAAAACCTCGCTGTCTAAATTTATGAAAATACTGGCCAGAATTATAACACAAATCTAGATAGCTTATCTGAGGTTC
Organism: Cherax quadricarinatus; assembly: GCF_026875155.1. Classification (NCBI taxonomy): domain Eukaryota; kingdom Metazoa; phylum Arthropoda; class Malacostraca; order Decapoda; family Parastacidae; genus Cherax; species Cherax quadricarinatus. The sequence goes on along the minus strand of NC_069452.1, from coordinate 37,465,256 downwards.
CTGGAGCTGTCTTGTCCAGTCGTCTGATATCTCAATTTGTGCAGGAATGCACATCCAACAATTTCGTCTCCTATTTGAGAGGTGTCAGCCCATTTTTAACATCTAGAGCACGAAAATTCTTCCGATTTCACTAACTTTCTGTTGACCAGTTCAAACAGCGAGTCTCTTCTGCTTAGGTGCGGATTTTTTTCCCATTTTTTATAACATAAATTTTATTAAATACAGTATGGCCATCTATTTACATATAACTACTGTATTTCTGGAAAATATAAATATATATTTTCCACACATGGACTCTCAAATTTCAACATACCTCACCAATTAGTTTAATATGTTTATTATGCACCCCATACCCATCCTGTGGGCGGTAGTCAAAAGATTACAGAGGTACATAATTGGTCCAGGGACTGGACTCCAAAGTTTTGATAGCTGAGCAAGTTACAAAGGTAATGAACTAGATCTGGTCATAATCATGACCAAGTTACAAAGGTAATGAGCTCCAGGTTGAGTTGGTCACACTCATGAATAATTGCAAAGGTAATGAATCATAAGCACATTAATTTCATGAGAATTTACAAAGGTAATGAGCTCCAGGTAGAGCTGGTCACAATCATGACAAGTTTCAAAGGTAATGAATGATAAAAACGTTATGACATGATTACAATCATAGACAAATTACAGAGTAATGAGCAGTTAACAAACATAGTAGGGAATTCATCCATTGCCCCAACCACAGATGTTGCTAGGTGCCTGTCTCTCCTCGGTAGACAGCCATTGCAAACAGCAGGAAATTGCCCAGGGATCTGCTGCTTGCACGAGCACCATCGACCCTCCCCAAGAGGTCCAAGAAGCCAGTGACTCCATTAGCAGCCCGATGGAGAGCTGTCCTAGGGACATGTCAGCGTCCTGGTGGACGCCAAGTTGATTGAAGATCCCAGGCCCTCGTGTGCAAGGATGTTGAAGCTTGAGGAACTGAGTACACACTGCCTGTGGCACACCTGGCAGCTGCCTCGCGGTCGAACTCCACGATGCTGTCCCTGTAGTGGAAGTTCCTGTGAGCCCGGCACTCCCTGCAGTGCCATTGCTGACATCGTGGGTTAGGGGAGAAGTACCCTCTACAGATGGGGTGGCGCTGGGAGTTGGGTGGGTGAGGCGGGGGAGACGTGCAGGGGTGAGGCGTTATGAGAGGGTCACTGTTTACTACACACGCCCTCCCCCTCCCCCCAGCGGAGAGGGGGGGAGGCGCTGACTGGTCCTGACTCTACAACACCAAACCCTCTAAAACTGCACAACATTTCAACTATTTACGCTGAAACGATGCACTGGAATGTCCGTTCGCTGCTCTGGTATCTTCTCAAAGCATTCACACTGAGTTCTGTTAAGTAGGGACCTGGTCAGCCTCTTTGACCAGGAGTTATCCTTGAAAATCCCGCAGCTAGCCCACTACACAACCTGCCGCATCGGCCATGCCAACAGCTGATGCATACCTCACCACACAGAGGTTTTGATGTAAATATTTCATTACCACTGTAAGTCGTTTAGCTATTAGGATTTTGTCCCAGGAGCCATTATGTGCCTCTGTAATATTGATTTACAGTACCTGGACCCATATTACAGATGGTTCTGCTAAGAGCCATCTGTAATATGCTCGAGTGATTAATTAATAAATTATTTGTCTGGCGCCAGGGGACTCGAAATTGCCTCTTCTGCCAATCATTGTAAATCTCAGAAATAATCGCTCTGTTATCTTCTTGCTTCTCTCACAATAATATATTTGTTATGTCTCTATGGATTATTCTTTAGCTGTTGTAGTTGTATTTGATGTAGAGTACAGCCTATGACACTACCCAATGTTGCAAAATTTCATGGTATGGCTGTTACCTAGGCCTCCGAGGGAGCCTATCATTTATTCTCAAAGTTTCTGTTAGAAAATGTGAAGATATTGCCGCAAATCAGATCCTCAAAGTATATTTCCAAGAACACTTCCTTCTTATAAAAAGAAAACTGAAAAAAAAAATTGAAAACAAATGAGAATAATCAATTTAAAAACAAAAATTATGTAAAAATTATTTAATAAAATATAAAACAATTAAACAAGAATATCTGAAACAAAACATCTAAAATAAAACACTGAAATTAATAATATGAATCCAAGCGACTTGCTCTATAGACTTTGTCTTGTACAGTCACAGACGCTCTGACTCCTACTTTTCCTAGTCTCCTTGTGATCCCCGTTAGGGAGGGGAACCTCTAACTTTCGTCTTCAATCTTGGATCAAGATGAATTCTCCCAACAGAGTCAAGATTTCCTCAACTATAAAGGACAAAAGGGGTATCTCCATCAGAGGTACGCTTATAGCCATTAAAAACCTTAACAAGATTCATGGACTATGAAACAGACTACTTCACTCCACATCTCATGCCACTAAAATAAAAAATGTAGGCAAAGCCCGCCCTTAATTCTCTATACAAGTTTAATCCAGCCCCATCCCACGTCTAAAGGCACCTATATACGACCTTTGCTACAGTTACAACGTGTACACAGTAGAGGACTACGCTTCATCACAAGCACCAGAAAGACAGAGGGAATAAGAATGGCGGTTTTACACACCCAACAGGACATAGTTACAATGAATATTAGGCTTTATCAACTGCAAACACCACCGACTATGTAATCAATGCATCTCACCACAGAATCCAAAGAATGACCCTCCAACAGCGGATGCGTAGATTCATCCATAAGAATGATTTCCAACGACCAAAGATCCTGAACTACCTACCGATGACTGGATAATACCTGAACAATTTTATGTTCATTAAGGGTTACTCCACCCCCATTTCTGGTGATATCTCTTAGACATTATCACCAATTACATGTAATCATGTAACATCAGCAATTCAATCAATGTTGGACACCACCTCCTAAGAGGCCAGCTGGCCAGTTTTTACATGTAGCCGTTGAGGTACATTAATTGCCTTCCATCGCCTTGTCATCGTTATTACCAGCTTACGTCTGGAAGGAATAAAAAATTAATTGTACCTAGTATACCTCTTACCGATTCAGAGTCATGCAGTTACACATTGTTATAACTGTTTGAAACTGACGAGTAAGTGTTATACCTCTTTCACCTAAATTGGTTTCATTATTGACACTATACACATACATGTACATGTATTATCATGCACCTAAGTGGTAGAGCCACTTATTTTTATTACCTCACCTCCCTTCCACCCTCCCATCTTTACCTATTCTTCTTCCTTCTCCATCTTACCACAGCTCTGGTCATACAAGTGAAGTGAAGTCAAGATCAAACCCTCCAGTGGGATGGTGAATGACTCTACGAAGCTTGCACTTACCACTGCCGTTGGTAATGGTATTTATGTCAAGATCAACACGATTCTGTTACTGAAAAAAGCCTTTGTTGTAGTTTGCGACGACAATGTCAAAGAAGAGAAACTACTTACCTCCTCTGCTATGACTACTCTCTCAGACCGTGGCTTTCAGATCATGTCATCTCCAGCGAATCGTGCCAAACGATCTGTCTTTTGGAAACCACTTGATAAACTGATCACCTCTCAACCTCTCGACGACTTGAGACTTCTATGGAGGATCAGAATCCTTGGGCGAAGGTCAACTACATCTCCAAGATACCTACAGCGTCATCCATGTTGAAAATCACGTTCACAAAGGTGACTATGGCTGCCCAAGCTCGGGCCATTTACTACTATTTTATCAACTCTCATCACATTGAAGTTGAATGTTATTATCATGTTGCTCAATGTTGGAGTTGCTACTCGTATCTTCACACCACATAAGATTGCCCCATTAAGGATACTAAGTTTTGCTCTACCTGTGGGACTGAGGGCCATGACTACAAGACCTGCACTGCCACTACTCCACCTAAATGTTTAAACTGCAAGAATGGCCACCATACTCTTGCTTTCCGATGCCCCACTCGTCGTGAAGTCCTGAAGAAGACCCAGGGAGCAGAACAGAAGAAGTTACTATCCAAGTCCCCTACCTATGCAGACACCACTCTGCCCTCCACCACCACCGTCACTCCTCCAGCTTGTGAACCTATGAGAATTCAATACTATACGATCACATGCATAATACGGTGATACCTGGCTCTTTTAACACCGTTATTATCGAGCTCTTTGAACTCAGGGACATGCCCAAGTTCGTCTTCCCAGCCTCTCCACCATCTGTCGACGTTGTCAAATTCGCCAAAGATTTAGTCCATGTTGCAACACCAGCGAACTCTCTCACGCAGTCTTCAAGCTGCCGCTGTAGAGAGAGGGTACCTGCGTTTCTACTCTGAGCACTGAGACCCAAGTTTTTTTATTGGGTTATTCTAAGTAATTCATGATCAGAGCTGAGAGGAAAACTTGCTGTCACTTCGAGTCCCATCACTTCAAGAGGATGAGGCGGTGACTGGCTTCCTTGTTTTCCCCTCTCCTCCCCATCACCTGATTCAACCCCTTCCTCCCCTCACACAAACATCTACACTGGCCCACACACTAACAAACTACTAACATTGCTATCCTTCTGCCTTTCCTATCTTCTTCTTTTCCGGCAACCTCGCCTTGGGCGAGTTAACACAAGGCACTTTGACCATCCGGTAGCCCATGTGGTTTTTTGAAATCCGGCCGATTTTTGCCTTGGGCCCTGTCCCCCCTCACTCCTCTAGGGTAGGTTATCATAGGGGCCCTGTTCCCCTCACTCCTCGAGGGTAGACTATCATAGGGGCCCTGTAATCTTCACTCCTCCAGGGTAGGCTATCATAGGGGCCCTGTCCCCCTCATTCCCTCGAGGGTAGGCTATCGTAGGGGCCCTGTCCTCCTCACTCTCTCGAGGGTAGGCTTTCTTAGGGGCCCTGTTCCCTCTCACTCCCTCGAGGGTAGGCTATCATAGGGGCCCCGTCATCCTCACTACCTCGAGGGTAGGCTATCTTAGGGGCCCTGTCCCCCTCACTCCCCGAGGGTAGGCTATCACAGGGGCCCTGTACCCCTATCCCCTCGAGGGCAGGATATCACAGAGCCCTGTACCCCTCACTCTTCGAGGGTAGGCTATCATAGGGGCCCTTTATTCCTTCCTTCATGACGTTCACAAATACAAGAAACAGTACTGGTCCTTGGACTGACCCCTGTGGCACCTCACTCGTTACAGGCGCCCACTCTGACACCTCACCGCGTACCATGACTAGCTGTTGTCTTCCTGACAGGTATTCTCTAATCCATTGTAGTGCCTTTCTTGTTATCTCATCCTGGTCCTCCAGCTTTTGCATTAATCTCTTGTGCGGAACTGTGTCAAACGCCTTCTTACAGTCCAAGGAAACGCAATCTATCCGCCCATCTATTTCTTGTCTTACTGCCGTCACCCTGTCATAGAACTTCAGTAGGTTTGTGGCTCAGGATTTCCCATCCCTGTAACCGTGCTGGCTGTCGTTGATAAGCTCATTCTTTTCTAGGTGCTCCACCTATCCGCAGGATAGTGTGCAGTTGCCGACAAACCTCAGGTCTTACCTGGAGTTTACCTGGAGAGAGTTCCGGGGGTCAACGCCCCCGCGGCCCGGTCTGTGACCAGGCCTCCTGGTGGATCAGAGCCTGATCAACCAGGCTGTTGCTGCTGGCTGCACGCAAACCAACGTACGAGCCACAGCCCGGCTGGTCAGGAACCGACTTTAGGTGCTTGTCCAGTGCCAGCTTGAAGACTGCCAGGGGTCTGTTGGTAATCCCCCTTATGTATGCTGGGAGGCAGTTGAACAGTCTCGGGCCCCTGACACTTATTGTATGGTCTCTTAACGTGCTAGTGACACCCCTGCTTTTCATTGGGGGGATGTTGCATCGTCTGCCAAGTCTTTTGCTTTCGTAGTGAGTGATTTTCGTGTGCAAGTTCGGTACTAGTCCCTCTAGGATTTTCCAGGTGTATATAATCATGTATCTCACCCGCCTGCATTCCAGGGAATACAGGTTCAGGAACCTCAAGCGCTCCCAGTAATTGAGGTGTTTTATCTCTGTTATGCACGCCGTGAAGGTTCTCTTAGCCACCAGGCCCGGTGGCCTGGTGGCTAAAGCTCCCGCTTCACACACGGAGGGCCCGGGTTCGATTCCCGGTGGGTGGAAACATTTCGACATGTTTCCTTACACCTGTTGTCCTGTTCACCTAGCAGCAAATAGGTACCTGGGTGTTAGTCGACTGGTGTGGGTCGCATCCTGGGGGACAAGATTAAGGACCCCAATGGAAATAAGTTAGACAGTCCTCGATGACGCACTGACTTTCTTGGGTTATCCTGGGTGGCTAACCCTCCGGGGTTAAAAATCCGAACGAAATCTTATCTTATCTTATCTTACATTTTCAAGGTCAGCAATTTCACCTGCCTTGAAAGGTGCTGTTAGTGTGCAGCAATATTCCAGCCTAGATAGAACAAGTGATCTGAAGAGTGTCATCATGGGCTTGGCCTCCCTAGTTTTGAAGGTTCTCATTATCCATCCTGTCATTTTTCTAGCAGATGCGATTGATACAATGTTATGGTCCTTGAAGGTGAGATCCTCTGATATGATCACTCCCAGGTCTTTGACGTTGGTGTTTCGCTCTATTTTGTGGCCAGAATTTGTTTTGTACTCTGATGAAGATTTAATTTCCACGTGTTTACCATATCTGAGTAATTGAAATTTCTCATCGTTGAACTTCATATTGTTTTCTGCAGCCCACTGAAAGATTCGGTTGATGTCCGCCTGGACCCTTGCAGTGCCCTGCAATGGAAGACACTGTCATGCAGATTCGGGTGTCTTTCTGCAAAGGAAGACACGGTGCTGTGGCTTACATCCTTGTCTATGTCGGATATGGGGATGGGGAACAAGATGGGAGTGAGTCTGTGCCTTGTGGAAGAGCTTTTCACCGTAGCTGCCTCGGACTTTACTCTGTTGACGACTACTCTCTGTTTTCTGTTAGTGGGGAAATTATAGATCCATCGGCCGACTTTTCCTGTTATTCCTTTAGCACGCATTTTTGTGCGCTATTGCCATGGCCCACACTTGTCGAAGCTTTTGCAAAGTCTGGATATATTACATCAGCTTCTTTTATCTTCTAGTGCATTTAGGCCCTTTGTCGTAGTGATCCAATAGTTGAGACAGACAGGAGCGACCTGTTTCTAAAACCCATGTTCCCGGGGTTTGTAACGATGGGTTTTCTAGATGGGTGGTGATCTTGCTTCTTAGGACCCTTTTCAAAGATTTTTATGATATGGGATGTTAGTGCTATCGGTCTGTAGTTCTTTGCTGTTGCTTTAATGCCCCCTTTGTGGAGTGGGGCTATGTCTGTTGTTTTTAGTAACTGTGGGACGACCCCCGTGTCCATACTCCCTCTCCACCTGGAAAATCCTAGAGGGACTAGTACCGAACTTGCACACGAAAATCACTCACTACGAAAGCAAAAGACTTGGCAGACGATGCACCATCCCCCAATGAAAAGCAGGGGTGTCACTAGCACGTTAAGAGACCATTCAATAAGTGTCAGGGGCCCGAGACTGTTCAACTGCCTCCCAGCACACATAAAGGGGGGTTACCAACAGACCCCTGGCAGTCTTCAAGCAGGCACTGGACAAGCACCTAAAGTCAGTTCCTGATCAGCCGGGCTGTGGCTCGTACGTTGGTTTGCGTGCAGCCAGCCCGCAACAGCCTGGTTGATCAGGCGCCCGATCCACCAGGAGGCCTGGTCACAGACCGGCCGCGGGGGGCCGTTGACCCCCGAAACTCTCTCCAGGTAAACTCCAGGTAAAAATCCATAGGATGGAAAAGGCTCGTGATAGGGGCTTCTTGCAGTTCTTGATGAACACGGAGTTCCATGAGTCTGGCCCTGGGGCAGAGTGCATGGGCATGTCATTTATCGCCTGTTCGAAGTCATTTGGCGTCAGGATAACATCGGATAGGCTTGTGTTAACCAAATTTTGTGCTCCTCATAAAAAATTCGTTTTGATCTTCGACTCTCAGTCTGGTTAGCGGCTTGCTAAAAAACTGAGTCATATGGGACTTGAGTAGCTCACTCATTTCCTTGCTGTCATCTGTGTAGGACCCATCTTGTTTAAGTAGGGGCCCAATACTGGATGTTGTTCTCGACTTTGATTTGGCATAGGAGAAGAAATACTTTGGGTTTCTTTTCGATTTCATTTATGGCTTTTAGTTTTTCCCGCGATTCCTGACTCCTATAAGATTCCTTTAGCTTGAGTTCGATGCTTGCTATTTCTCTGACCAGTGTCTCCCTACGCATTTCAGATATATTGACCTCTTTTAGCGCTCTATTATTCTTTTCCGTCGCCTGTAAAGGGAGCGCCTGTCTCTTTCTATTTTACATCTACTCCTCCTTTTTCTTAGAGGAATAAGCCTTGTGCATACATCGAGTGCCACCAAGTTAATCTGTTCTAGGCATACGTTGGGGTCTGTGTTGCTTAGTATATCTTCCCAGCTTATATCGGTTAGGACTTGGTTTACTTGGTCCCACTTTATGTTTTTGTTATTGAAGTTGAATTTGGTGAATTCTCCCTCGTGACTAGTCTCATTATGTCGGTCTGGGGCTCCACGTATACATGTCTGAACCTCAATTATGTTGTGATCTGAGTATATTGTTTTTGATATGGTGACATTTCTTATCAGATCATCATTGTTAGTGAAGATGAGGTCTAGTGTATTCTCCAGTCTAGTAGGCTCTATTATTTGCTGGTTTAAATTGAATTTTGTGCAGAGATTTAAAAGCTCGTGTGAGTGTGAGTTTTCATATGAGCTGCCTCCTGGTGTTATTACTGCAACAATATTATTTGCTATATTCCTCCATTTTAGGTGCCTTAAGTTGAAATCCCCCCGGAGCAAGATGTTGGGTGCAGGAGCTGGAAGATTTTCCAGACAGTGGTCAATTTTTAACAGCTGTTCCTGGAATTGCTGGGATGTTGCATCCGGAGGCTTGTAGACTACCACAATGACTAGGTTTTGGTTCTCGACCTTTACTGCTAAAACTTCCACTACATCATTTGAGGCATTTAGCAGTTCTGTGCAAACAAGTGACTCTGCAATGTACAGGCCAACCCTCCCCTTTTGCCTGTTCACTCTGTCACATCTGTATAGGTTGTAACCTGGGATCCATATTTCGTTGTCCAAGTGATCCTTTATGTGGGTCTCAGTGAAAGCCGCGAACATTGCCTTTGCCTCTGCAGGCAGTCCACGGATGAAAGGTATTTTGTTGTTTGTTGCTGGCTTTAGACCCTGTATATTTGCAAAGAAGAATGTCATCGGACTGGTGGTATTGTTGGTACTGGGGGGGGGGGGATTTTTTTTCCGGCATTAGTATCTGTATCTGTTGGTTTGGAGTGGAGGCCATCGACTGTGGTTCCACTCCAGGAATGACTGGATTTGGTGTACGATTTCTGCCATTTCCTGCCAGCTTTTTTTTCCTTCCTGGCACTAAAAAACCTCTCCCTGTTGAGTGGCTGTGGCTACCCAGGTTTTCCCATGGCCTGGATGTTTTGTATATTTTTGTACCCTTTAGATGGTATGCCTGGCAATTTAAGTTATAGCACAGTCTTTCCTGTACTGAAGAGGTACACATTTCAGGGTGAAAAAGCTTACAGGAAGGGAGTTTGCATTTTCCTGTTGTCATATGGGCATGGCATTTTCTAGGGTGGTCATAGTTGCACGTCCCGTCTGTTTTTTCAGATTTCCCATGTCTGCAGATACCAAGTGCATAGTATGTGCACAGGCTTGGTTTCCGTTTGCCTTGGGTTTCTGTGACTGTATTTCCTGTTGGTGCATGTTTCCCTGTCTTATTCCTATCCTCCCTTGCACCAACAATGGAGCTCCCACCAGTTGTTTTTGGTAATATATCTTCACTATAGCTAGTGGAGTCCTCTTGTTTGCTATTTCCTGTGGTATTTCTAGTTTGCAATATTGGTTTTATCTTATCTTTGACTACACTTGTTTCCCCACTACGGCTCCTGTCCCCTATGAGGTCATTTATATGTATTCCTTCCTGCGTATAATTCCCAACTACCTGGACAAAATCTCCAGCTTCACCATTACTGTCTCCCAGGACAGCACCTCCAGCTTCACCATTGCTGTCTCCCAGGACAGCACCTCCAGCTTCACCATTACTGTCTCCCAGGACAGCATCTCCAACTTCACTATTACTGTCTCCCAGGACAGCACCTCCAGCTTCACCATTACTGTCTCCCAGGACAGCACCTCCAGCTTCACCATTACTGTCTCCCAGGACAGCACCTCCAGCTTCACCATTACTGTCTCCCAGGACAGCACCTCCAGCTTCACCATTACTGTCTCCCAGGACAGCACTATCGGCCCCACATTTACTGACTACCAGGACATCACCTCCAGCCTTAAAGTTTCTGACCATATGGCCAGTATCAAGGGCAGTACTGAGACAATTGCTGCGATGGCTACTCGTTCAGGTAGTAATTCCTCATCAGGGGATGCTATATCAGAAAGCGGCTACTTGAAACAAATCATACTATCTCTTGTTGATGTCACAGGCCGTCTGCAAAGACGTCTCTGTCGAAGCTGGTGCGCTTAGTAGTGTCAATTGTTGTCCCATATGTTCTACATGTTGACAATGTCTTAGTTGACAGTGACTCTTCTAAGGTATAAACGCTTGCATAATAAGATCCATTTCTTCCTAGCAAATACCTCTGGTCAGGGTGTCCATCTCAGAGTGAATACTACCCTCATTTTAGTTGCTCACTACCCATATCCTCTTCATTTCACCAGTAGAGAAGACTTCCCAGATGAAGTTTTGAGTTTGTTGCATGTGTTGAACAAACATCATGCAGCCATTGCTTTATCAGGTAAGTAGATGGGTGTAACGAACCTACTGTTCAATCGTTTTCCACTTGAACCTTGTACAAGACCTATTTATGTATTTGCATTCAGCATGCCTCCTTTGCAAGTTGCTGACACAGAAAAGTTAGTCAACAAGATCCTTGATGACAGCGTCATCATACATAACAATTCACCATGTAATGTGCCCAAGATCCTACTACTTAAGAAAGATAGCACTTGGTGCCTGGTGATTGACTTTAGGAAGTTGAATGCTAAAATGATACCAGATAATTTTCCACTTCCTGTCCTGTTCTTCCTGTTCAGTACCAAGGCTCCACAAAATGTTTGTTGATCCCTACCGACTAGTTGAGCATATGAGTGATAAATGTAAAAAGTTAGAGAAATCAGTAGTAATCAGTACAAAGAATCATATTTAGATCAAATGAAGTTCGTATGTGATGATGCTGATGAGATTCCTGCCACCCAGACAAGCGAGCCACACTGTGACTGTCCTGACCAAGTACCTTCTACCTCTAACAACATGGCTGATATACATCCTGATTGTCATTATTCCGTCAAGTTTCAGTTATCACTGTTAATCCTCCTTAGTTAGAGTATGTGTAAACTACAGAATTTGACTTCCCTGGAGAGGATGACAACTCTGCATATGTAAATTTCACCCTAGCAGAGTTGGGGTTAAATGTAAATATCTTGTATAGATGATTAATATAATCCAGTCAGTACTCAAATGTGCAATAATTTCTTACTGTATTTTAATTTAACTGTGGATCAAATACTTTTTGTTTATTGAGTATTCACTTTTTCTCCAAATTCTGAGATTTAACAATAAAAAACTAAATTGCACCGAGTTTGTCTTTTCTCTTAAACACTTTCTTCTTTGTAAATAAATTTTCTGAGAATTTGTAGATCACATAAATGACGATCGATTAATCTCATTTATTTCCCATCATCATCCATGATTTGTAATGCATTTTGTTGTATTATGTTACATGTTTTGTTGTACAACATTATCTTGCATTGTGCAGAATCATCCAGAGCCTGAAGTGTC
>NC_069452.1:37422699-37452867 GCF_026875155.1 Cherax quadricarinatus | reverse complement strand
ATTTTTAAATCCAGAATTTGGAGAAAAATGAATACTCAATAGCAAAAAGTATTTGATCCACAGTTAATTAAAATACAGTAAGAAATTATTGCACATTTGACTACTGACTGGATTATATTAATCATCTATACAAGATATTTACATTTAACCCCCAACTCTGCTAGGGTGAAATTTACATATGCAGAGTTGTCATCCTCTCCAGGGAAGTCAAATTCTGTATTTTTACACATACTCTAACTAAGGAGGATTAACAGTGATAACTGAAACTTGACGGAATAATGACAGTCGGGATGTATATCAGCCATGTTGTTAGAGGTAGAAGGTACTTGGTCAGGACTGTCCACAGTTTGGCTCGCTTGTCTGGGTGGCAGGAATCTCATCAGCATCATCACATACGAACTTCATTGATCAAAATATGATTCTTTGTACTGATTACTACTGATTTCTCTAACTTTTTACATTTATCACTCATATGCTCAACTACTCGGTAGGGATCAACAAACTTTTTGTGGAGCCTTGGTACTGAACAGCAAGAACAGGACAGGAAGTGGAAAATTATCTGGTATCATTTTAGCATTCAACTTCCTAAAGTCAATCACCAGGTACCAAGTGCTATCTTTCTTAAGTAGTAGGATCTTGGGCACATTACATGGTGAATTGCTATGTATGATGACGCTGTCATCAAGGATCTTGTTGACTAACTTTTCTGTGTCAGCAACTTGCAAATGAGACATGTTGTATGCAAATACATAAATAGGTCTTGTACAAGGTTCAAGTGGAAAACGATTGAACAGTAGGTTCGTTACACCCATCTACTTACCTGATAAAGCAATGGCTGCATGATGTTTGTTCAACACATGCAACAAACTCAAAACTTCATCTGGGAAGTCTTCTCTACTGGTGAAATGAAGAGGATATGGGTAGTGAGCAACTAAAATGAGGGTAGTATTCACTCTGAGATGGACACCCTGACCAGAGGTATTTGCTAGGAAGAAATGGATCTTATTATGCAAGCGTTTATACCTTAGAAGAGTCACTGCCAACTAAGACATTGTCAACATGTAGAACATATGGGACAACAATTGACACTACTAAGCGCACCAGCTTCGACAGAGACGTCTTTGCAGACGGCCTGTGACATCAACAAGAGATAGCATGATTTGTTTCAAGTAGCCGCTTTCTGATATAGCATCCCCTGATGAGGAATTACTACCTGAACGAGTAGCCATCGCAGCAATTGTCTCAGTACTGCCCTTGATACTGGCCATATAGTCAGAAACTTTAAGGCTGGAGGTGATGTCCTGGTAGTCAGTAAATGAGGGGCCGATAGTGCTGTCCTGGGAGACAGTAATGGTGAAGCTGGAGGTGCTGTCCTGGGAGACAGTAATGGTGAAGCTGGAGGTGCTGTCCTGGGAGACAGTAATGGTGAAGCTGGAGGTGCTGTCCTGGGAGACAGTAATGGTTAAGCTGGAGGTGCTGTCCTGGGAGACAGTAATGGTGAAGTTGGAGATGCTGTCCTGGGAGACAGTAATGGTGAAGCTGGAGGTGCTGTCCTGGGAGACAGTAATGGTGAAGCTGGAGGTGCTGTCCTGGGAGACAGTAATGGTGAAGCTGGAGGTGCTGTCCTGGGAGACAGTAATGGTGAAGCTGGAGGTGCTGTCCTGGGAGACAGTAATGGTGAAGCTGGAGGTGCTGTCCTGGGAGACAGTAATGGTGAAGTTGGAGATGCTGTCCTGGGAGACAGTAATGGTGAAGCTGGAGGTGCTGTCCTGGAGACAGCAATGGTGAAAGCTGGAGGTGCTGTCCTGGGAGACAGTAATGGTGAAGCTGGAGATTTTGTCCAGGTAGTCGGGAATTATACGCAGGAAGGAATACATATAAATGACCTCATAGGGGACAGGAGCCGTATGGGGAAAAACAAGTGTAGTCAAAGAAAAGATAAAACCAATATTGCAAATTAGAAATACCACAGGAAATAGCAAAAAAGAGGACTCCACTAGCTATAGTGAGGATATATTACCAAAAACAACTGGTGGGAGCTCCATTGTTGGTGCAAGGGAGGATAGGAATAAGACGGGGAAAACATGCACCAACAGGAAATACAGTCACAGAAACCCAAGGCAAACGGAAAAACCAAGCCTGTGCGCATACTATGCATTTGGGTATCTGCAGACAGGGGAAATCTGAAAAAACAGACGGGACGTGCAACTATGACCCCCCTAAAAAAATGCCATGCCCATATGACAACAGGAAAAAGCAAACTCCCTTCCGTAAGCTTTTTCACCCTGAAATGTGTACCACTTCAGTACAGGAAAGCTGTGCTATAACTTAAATTGCCAGGCATACAATCTAAAGGGTACAAAAAGATACAAAACATCCAGGCCATGGAAAACCTGGGTAGCCACAGCCACTCAAGAGGGAGAGGTTTTTTAGTGCCAGGAAGGAAAAAAAAGCTGGCAGGAAATGGCAGAAATCGTATACCAAATCCAGTCATTCCTGGATTGGAACCACAGTCGATGGCCCCCAAATCCAAACCAACAGATACAGATACTAATCCCGGAAAAAAATCCCCCCCCCCAGTACCAACAATACCACCAGTCCGATGACATTCTTCTTTGCAAATATACAGGGTCTAAAGCCAGCAACAAACAACAAAATACCTTTCATCCGTGGAACTGCTTGCAGAGGCAAAGGCAATGTTCGCGGGTTCACTGAGACCCACATAAGGATCACTTGGACAACGAAATATGGATCCCAGGTTACAACCTATACAGATGTGACAGAGTGAACAGGGAAAAGGGGGGGGTTGGCCTGTACATTGCAGAGTCACTTGTTTGCACAGAACTGCTAAATGCCTCAAATGATGTAGTGGAAGTTTTAGCAGTAAAGGTCGAAAACCAAAACCTAGTCATTGTGGTAGTCTACAAGCCTCCGGATGCAACATCCAGCAAATTTCCCGGAACAAATGTTAAAAATTGACCACTGTCTGGAAAATCTTCCAGCTCCTGCCCCAACATCTTGCTCCTGGGGGATTTTTAACTTAAGGCACCTAAATGGGGGAATACCGCAAATAATATTTTTGCAGTAAAAACACCAGGAGGCAGCTCTGATGAAAAAATCACACTCACACGAGCTTTTAAATCTCTGCACAAAATTCAATTTAAACCAGGGAAATAATAGAGCCTACTAGACTGGAGAATACACTAGACCTCATCTTCACTAACAATGATGATCTGATAAGAAATGTCACCATATCAAAAACAATATACTCAGATCACAACATAATTGAGGTTCAGACATGTATACGTGGAGCCCCAGACCGACATAATGAGACTAGTCACGAGGGAGCATTCACAAATTCAACTTCAATAACAAAAACATAAAGTGGGACCAAAATAAACCAAGTCCTAACCGATATAAGCTGGGAAGATATACTAAGCAACACAGACCCCACGTATGCCTAGAACAGATTAACTTGGTGGCACTCGATGTATGCACAAGGCTTATTCCTTTAAGAAAAAGGAGGAGTGATGTAAAATAGAAAGAGATAGGCGCTCCCTTTACAGGCGACGGAAAAGAAATAATAGAGCGGCAAAAAGAGGTCAATATATCTGAAATGGTAGGGAGACACTGGTCAGAGAAATAGCAAGCATCGAACTCAAGCTAAAGGAATCTTATAGGAGTCGGGAAAATCGCGGGAAGAACTAAAAGCCATAAATGAAATCGAAAGAAACCCAAAGTATTTCTTCTCCTATGCCAAATCAAAGTCGAGAACAACATCCAGTATTGGGCCCCTACTTAAACAAGATGGGTCCTACACAGATGACAGCAAGGAATGGGTGAGCTACTCAAGTCCCAATATGACTCAGTTTTTAGCAAGCCGCTAACCAGACTGAGAGTCGAAGATCAAAACGAATTTTATATGAGAGAGCCACAAAATTTGGTTAACAAAAGCCTATCCGATGTTATCCTGACGCCAAATGACTTCGAACAGGCGATAAATGACATGCCCATGCACTCTGCCCCAGGGCCAGACTCATGGAACTCCGGGGTTCATCAAGAACTGCAAGAAGCCCCTATCACGAGCCTTTTCCATCCTATGGAGAGGGGTATGGACACGGGGGTCGTCCCACAGTTACTAAAAACACGGGACATAGCCCCACTCCACAAAGGGGGCAGTAAGCAACAGCAAAGAACTACAGACCGATGCACTAACATCCAATATCATAAAAATCTTTGAAAGGGTCCTAAAAAGGGCAAGATCACCACCATCTAGAAACCATCAGTTACACTACCCAGGGCAACATGGGTTTAGAACAGGTGGGCTCCGTCTGTCTCAACTATTGGATCACTACGACAAGGTCCTAAATGCACTAGAAGTAAAAAGAATGCTTGATGTAATATATACAGATTTGCAAAACCCTTTGACAAGTGTGACCATGGCGTAATAGCGCACAAAATGCGTGCTAAAGGAATAACAGGAAAAGTCGGCCGATGGATCTATAATTTCCTCACAAACAGAACACAGAGTAGTCGTCAACAGGTAAAGTCCGAGGCAGCTACGGTGAAAAGCTCTGTTCCACAAGGCACAGTACTCGCTCCCATCTTGTTCCTCACCCTCATATCCGACATAGACAAGGATGTCAGCCACAGCACCGTGTCTTCCTTTGCAGAGGGACCCCCGAATCTGCATGACAGTGTCTTCCATTGCAGACACTGCAAGGCTTTCCCGGCGGACATCAACCGAAAACTTTCAGTGGGCTGCAGAAAACAATATGAAGTTCAACGATGAGAAATTTCAATTACTCAGATATGGTAAACACGAGGAAATTAAATCTTCATCAGAGTACAAAACAAATTCTGGCCACAAAATAGAGCGAAACACCAACGTCAAAGACCTGGGAGTGATCATATCAGAGGATCTCACCTTCAAGGACCATAACATTGTATCAATCGCATCTGCTTTGAAAAATGACAGGATGGATAATGAGAACCTTCAAAACTAGGGAGGCCAAGCCCCTGATGACACTCTTCAATCACTTGTTCTATCTAGGCTGGAATATTGCTGCACACTAACAGCACCTTTCAAGGCAGGTGAAATTGCTGACCTAGAAAATGTACAGAGAACCTTCACGGCGCGCATAACGGAGATAAAAAAACCTCAATTACTGGGAGCGCTTGAGGTTCCTGAACCTGTATTCCCTGGAAGCAGGCGGGGGAGATACATGATTATATACACCTGGAAAATCCTAGAGGGACTAGTACCGAACTTGCAAAACGAAAATCACTCATACGAAAGCAAAGACTTGGCAGACGATGGCAACATCCCCCCAATGAAAAGCAGGGGTGTCACTAGCACGTTAAGAGACCATACAATAAGTGTCAGGGGGCCCCAGACTGTTTTAACTGCCCCCCAGCTTTCATAAGGGGGATTACCAACAGACCCCTGGCAGTCTTCAAGTGGCACTGGAAAAGCACCTAAAAGTCGGTTCCTGACCAGCCGGGCTGTGGCTCGTACGTTGGTTTGCGTGCAGCCAGCAGCAACAGCCTGGTTGATCAGGCTCTGATCCACCAGGAGGCCTGGTCACAGACCGGGCCGCGGGGGCGTTGACCCCCGGAACTCTCTCCAGGTAAACTCCAGGTAAGTACCTGAGGTTTGTCGGCAACTGCACACTATCCTGCGGATAGGTGGAGCACCTAGAAAAGAATGAGCTTATCAACGACAGCCAGCACTGTTACAGGGATGGGAAATCCTGAGCCACAAACCTACTGAAGTTCTATGACAGGGTGAAGGCAGTAAGACAAGAAATAGATGGGCGGATAGATTGCGTTTCCTTGGACTGTAAGAAGGCGTTTGACACAGTTCCGCACAAGAGATTAATGCAAAAGCTGGAGGACCAGGATGAGATAACAAGGAAGGCACTACAATGGATCAGAGAATACCTGTCAGGAAGACAACAGCTAGTCATGGTACGCGGTGAGGTGTCAGAGTGGGCGCCTGTAACGAGTGAGGTGCCACAGGGGTCAGTCCAAGGACCAGTACTGTTTCTTGTATTTGTGAACGTCATGAAGGAAGGAATAAAGGGCCCCTATGATAGCCTACCCTCGAAGAGTGAGGGGTACAGGGCTCTGTGATATCCTGCCCTCGAGGGGATAGGGGTACAGGGCCCCTGTGATAGCCTACCCTCGAGGAGTGAGGGGGACAGGGCCCCTAAGATAGCCTACCCTCGAGGTAGTGAGGATGACGGGGCCCCTATGATATCCTACCCTCGAGGGAGTGAGAGGGAACAGGGCCCCTAAGAAAGCCTACCCTCGAGAGAGTGAGGAGGACAGGGCCCCTACGATAGCCTACCCTCGAGGGAATGAGGGGGACAGGGCCCCTATGATAGCCTACCCTGGAGGAGTGAAGGTTACAGGGCCCCTATGATAGTCTACCCTCGAGGAGTGAGGGGAACAGGGCCCCTATGATAACCTACCCTAGAGGAGTGAGGGGGGACAGGGCCCAAGGCAAAAATCGGCCGGATTTCAAAAAACCACATGGGCTACCGGATGGTCAAAGTGCCTTGTGTTAACTCGCCCAAGGCGAGGTTGCCGGAAAAGAAGAAGATAGGAAAGGCAGAAGGATAGCAATGTTAGTAGTTTGTTAGTGTGTGGGCCAGTGTAGATGTTTGTGTGAGGGGAGGAAGGGGTTGAATCAGGTGATGGGGAGGAGAGGGGAAAACAAGGAAGCCAGTCACCGTCTCATCCTCTTGAAGGGATGGGACTCGAAGTGACAGCAAGTTTTCCTTTCAGCTCTGATCATGAATTACTTAGAATAACCCAATAAAAAAACTTGGGTCTCAGTGCTCAGAGCAGAAAACGCAGGTACCCTCTCTCTACAGCGGCAGCTTGAAGACTGCGTGAGAGAGTTCGCTGGTGTTGCAACATGGACTAAATTCTTTGGCGAATTTGACAACGTCGACAGATGGTGGAGAGGCTGGGGAAAAGAACTTGGGCATGTCCCTGATTCAAAGAGCTCGATAATAACGGTGTTAAAAGACCCGGTATCCCCGTTTATGCATGTGATCATATGTTTTGAATTCTCTAGGTTCACAATTGGAGGATGACGGTGGTGGTGGGGGGTAGAGTGGTGTCTGCATGGGTAGGGGACTTGGATGTATCTTCTTCTGTTCTGCTCCGGGTCTTCTTCAGGACTAAAGACGAGGGGGGCTGGGAAACAAGAGATGGTGGCCATTCTTGCAGTTTAAATTTTTAGGGGGAGTAGGGCGTGCAGGTCTTGTAGTATGGCCCCCAGTCCACGTAGAGCAAAACTTTGATCCTTTTTGGGGCTTCTTATTGGTGTGAGATACAGTAGCAATCCAACATTTAGCAACATGAAAAAACATTCAACTTAATGTTGGAGTTGATAAAATAGTATAAAAAGGCCGAGCTTGGGCAGCAAAGTCAACCCCTGTAACGTCTTTTTTAAAAATGGATGAGCGTAGGGATCTTGGATGAGTTGACCTTCGCCCAGGATTCTGATCCTCCCCAAAATCTCAAGTCGTCGAGAGGTTTTAGAGGTGATATTTTTCAATGGTTTCCAAAAGACAGATCGTTTTGGGACGATTCGCGGAGGACATATCTGAAAGCCACGGTCTGGAGAGTGCATAGCAGAGGAGGTAATAGTTTCTTTCTTTGACATTGTCGTCGCAAACTACAACAAAAGGCTTTTTTCAGTAACAGAATCGTTTTGATCTTGACAAAATACCATTACCAAAAGGCAGTGGTAAATGCAACTTCGAGAGTCATTCACCATCCCACTGGAGGGGTTTTATCTTGCTTCACTTCACTTGTAGACCGGGCTGTGGAAGGGAGAAGGAAAAAGAAAAGGGAAAATGGGAGGGTGGAAGGGAGGTGAGGTAAAAAAAAAGTGGGTTACCACTTAGGTTTCTGATAAAAACATTACTGTTGCGTATTACCCGGAGTTTACCTGGGGAGTTTTTGGGGGGGCAACGCCCCCGCGGCCCGGTCTGTGACCGGCCCCCTGGTGGATCAGCGCCTGATCAACCAGGCTGTTTTTGCTGGTGCCGCAAACCAAGTACAGCAAGCCCGGCTGTCAGGAATGACTTTAGGTGTTTGTCCGTGCCCTTGAAGACTGCCAGGGGTCTGTTGGTATCCCCCCCTTTGAGTGCTGGGAGGCAGTTGAAAAGTCTCCGGGCCCCCCGAACTTTTTGTTGGGGCTCTTAACGTGCTAGTGACCCCCTGCTTTTCATTGGGGGGATGGTGCATCGTTTCCAAGTCTTTTTCTTCGAAAATGAGTGATTTTCGTGTGCAAGTTCGGTACTAGTCCCCCTGGGTTTTTCCAGGTGTTATAATCATGTATCTCTCCCTCCTGCGTTCCAGGGAATACAGGTTTAGAAACCTCAAGCGCTCCAGTAATTGAGGGTGTTTTATCTCCGTTATGCACGCCGTGAAAGTTCTCTGTACATTTCTAGGTCGGCAATTTCACCTGCCTTGAAAGGTGCTGTTAGAGTGCAGCAATATTCCAGCCTAGAAGAACCAAGTGACCTGAAGAGTGTCATATGGGCTTGGCCTCCCTAGTTTTGAAGGTTCTCATTATCCATCCTGTCAGTTTTCTAGCAGATGCGATTGATCCCAATGTTTTGGTCCTTAAAGGTGAGATCCTCCGACATAACCCACCCCCAGGTTCTTTGACGTTGGTGTTTCGCTCTTTTTGTGGCCAGAATTTGTTTTGTACTCTGATGAAGATTTAATTTCCTCATGTTTACCATATCTGAGTAATTGAAAATTTCTCTCGTTGAACTTCATATTGTTTTCTGCAGCCCACTGAAGATTTGGTTGATGTCCGCCTGGAGCCTTGCAGTGTCTGCAATGGAAGACACTGTCATGCAGATTCGGGTGTCATCTGCAAAGGAAGACACGGTGCTGTGGCTGACATCCTTGTCTAGGGTCGGATATGAGGATGAGGAACAAGATGGGAGCTAGTACTGTGCCTTGGGGAAAACAGAGCTTTTCACCGTAGCTCCCTCGGTACTTTACTCTGTTGACGACTACTCTCTGTGTTCTGTTAGTGAGGAAATTAAAAGATCCATCGACCGACTTTTCCTTTTTATTCCTTTAGCGCGCATTTTGTGCGCTATTACGCCATGGTCACACTTGTCGAAGGCTTTTGCAAAGTCTGTATATATTACATCTGCATTCTTTTTGTCTTCTAGTGCATTTAGGACCCTTTTCGTAGTGATCCAGTAGTTGAGACAGACAGGAGCGACCCGTTCTAAAACCCATGTTGCCCTGGGTTGTGTAACTGATGGGTTTCTAGATGGGTGGTGATCTTGCTTCTTAGGACCCTTTCAAAGATTTTTATGATATGGGATGTTAGTGCTATTGGTCTGTAGTTCTTTGCTGTTGCTTTACTACCCCCTTTGTGGAGTGGGGCTATGTCTGTTGTTTTTAGTAACTGAGGGACGACCCCCCTGTCCATGCTCCCTCTCCAATAGGATGGAAAAGGCTCGTGTAGGGGCTTCTTGCAGTTCTTGATGAACACAGAGTTCATGAGTCTGGCCCTGGGGCAGAGTGCATTGGGGATGTCATTTATCGCCTGTTCGAAGTCATTTTGGGGTCAGGATAAAATCGGATAGGCTTGTGTTAATCAATTTTGTGGCTCTCTCATAAAAAATTCATTTTGATCTTCGACTCTCAGTCTGGTTAGCGGCTTGCAAAAACTGAGTCATATTGGGACTTGAGTAGCTCACTCATTTCCTTGCTGTCATCAGTGTAGGCCCCATCTGTTTAAGTAGGGGCCCAATACTGGACGTTGTTCTCGATTTTGATTTGGCATAGGAGAAAAAAATACTTTGGGTTTCTTTCGATTTCATTTATGGCTTTTAGTTCTTCCCGCGATTCCTGACTCCTAAAGGATTTTTTTAGCTTAAGTTCGATGCTTGCTTTTTCTCTGACCAGTTTTCTCCCTGCGCTTTTCAGAAAATATTGACCTCTTTTACCCGCTCTGTTATTCTTTTCCTTTCGCCTGTAAAGGGACGCCTGTCTCTTTCTATTTTACATCTACTCCTCCTTTTTCTTAGAGGAATAAGCCTTGTGCATACATCGAGTGCCACCGAGTTAATCTGTTCTAGGCATAAGTTTGGGTCTGTGTTGCTTAGTATATCTTCCCACTTATATCGGTTAGGACTTGGTTTACTTGGTCCACTTTATGTTTTTGTTATTGAAGTTGATTTGGTGAATGTCCCTCGTGACTAGTCTCATTTTGTCGGTTCTGGGGCTCCACGCATACATGTCTGAACCTCAATTATGTTGTGATCTGAGTATATTGCTTTTGATATGGTGACATTTCTTATCAGATCATCATTGTTAGTGAAGATGAGGTCTAGTGTATTCTCCAGTCTAGTAGGCTCTATTATTTGCTGGTTTAAATTGAATTTTGTGCAGAGATTTAAAAGCTCGTGTGAGTGGAGTTTTCATCAGAGCTGCCTCCTGGTGTTATTACTGCAACAATATTTTTTTGCTAATCCCTTTTTAGGTGCCTTAAGTTGAAACCCCCCAGGAGCAAGATGTTTGGGGCAGGAGCTGGAAGATTTTCCAGACAGTGGCAATTTTTAACAGCTGTTCCGGAATTGTGGGATGTTCATCCGGAGGCTTGTGGGATACCCAATGACTGGGTTTTTGGTTCTCGCCTTTTGCTAAAATTTCCCCATAGTCATTTGAGGCATTAAAGCAGTTCTGTCAAAAAAGGACTCTGCAATGTGTAGTATATGCAAAATGAAACCCAATTTAGGTGAAAGAGGTATAACACTTACTCGCAGTTTAAAACAGTTAAAAAATGTGTAAGATACTCTAATCGGTAAGAGTATACTGGGTACAATTAATTTTTTTTCCTTCCAGAGTAAGCTGGTAATAACGATGACAAGGCATGGAAGGCAATTAATGTACCTAAAGGGCTACATTTAAAAACTGGCCAGCTGGCCTTTTAGGAGGTGGTGTCCACATGATTGAATTGCTGATGTTACATGATTACATGTAATTGGTGATAATGTCTAAGAGATATCACCAGAAATGGGGGTGGAGTAACCTTAATGAACATAAAATTGTTCAGGTGTTATCCAGTCATCGGTAGGTAGTTCAGGATCTTTGGTCGTTGGAAATCATTCTTATGGATGAATCTACGCATCCGCTGTTGGAGGGTCATTCTTTGGATTCTGTGGTGAGATGCATTGATTACATAGTCGGTGGTGTTTGCAGTTGATAAAGCCTAATATTCATTGTAACTATGTCCTGTTGGGTGTGTAAAACCGCCATTCTTATTCCCTCTGTCTTTCTGGTGCTTGTGATGAAGCGTAGTCCTCTACTGTGTACACGTTGTAACTGTAGCAAAGGTCGTATATAGGTGCCTTTAGACGTGGGATGGGGCTGGATTAAACTTGTATAGAGAATTAAGGGCGGGCTTTGCCTACATTTTTTATTTTAGTGGCATGAGATGTGGAGTGAAGTAGTCTGTTTCATTAGTCCATGAATCTTGTTAAGGTTTTTAATGGCTATAAGCGTACCTCTGATGGAGATACCCCTTTTGTCCTTTATAGTTGAGGAAATCTTGACTCTGTTGGGAGAATTCATCTTGATCCAAGATTGAAACGAAAGGTAGAGGTTCCCCTCCCTAACGGGGATCACAAGGAGACTAGGAAAAGTAGGAGTCAGAGCGTCTGTGACTGTACAAGACAAAGTCTATAGAGCAAGTCGCTTGGATTCATATTATTAATTTCAGTGTTTTATTTTAGATGTTTTGTTTCAGATATTCTTGTTTAATGTGTTTATATTTTATTAAATAATTTTTACATAATTTTTGTTTTTAAATTGATTATTCTCACTTGTTTTCAATTTTTTTTTTCAGTTTTCTTTTTATAAGAAGGAAGTGTTCTTGGAAATATACTTTGAGGATCTGATTTGCGGCAATATCTTCACATTTTCTAACAGAAACTTTGAGAATAAATGATAGGCTCCCTCGGAGGCCTAGGTAACAGCCATACCATGAAATTTTGCAACATTGGGTAGTGTCATAGGCTGTACTCTACATCAAATACAACTACAACAGCTAAAGAATAATCCATAGAGACATAACAAATATATTATTGGGAGAGAAGCAAGAAGATAACAGAGCGATTATTTCTGAGATTTACAATGATTGGCAGAAGAGGCAATTTCGAGTCCCCTGGCGCCAGACAAATAATTTATTAATTAATCACTCGAGCATATTACAGATGGCTCTTAGCAGAACCATCTGTAATATGGGTCCAGGTACTGTAAATCAATATTACAGACGCACATAATGGCTCCAGGGACAAAATCCTAATAGCTAAACGACTTACAGTGGTAATGAAATATTTACATCAAAACCTCTGTGTGGTGAGGTATGCATCAGCTGTTGGCATGGCCGATGCGGCAGGTTGTGTAGTGGGCTAGTTGCGGGATTTTCAAGGATAACTCCTGGTCAAAGAGGCTTGACCAGGTCCCTACTTAACAGAACTCAGTGTGAATGCTTTTGAGAAGATACCAGAGCAGCGAACGGACATCCCAGTGCATCGTTTCAGTGTAAATAGTTGAAATGTTGTGCAGTTTTAGAGGGTTTGGTGTTGTAGAGTCAGGACCAGTCAGCGCCTCCCCCCTCTCCGCTGGGGGGGAGGGGGGAGGGCGTGTGTAGTAAACAGTGACCCTCTCATAACGCCTCACCCCTGCACGTCTCCCCCGCCTCACCCACCCAACTCCCAGCGCCACCCCATCTGTAGAGGGTACTTCTCCCCTAACCCACGATGTCAGCAATGGCACTGCAGGAGTGCCGGGCTCACAGGAACTTCCACTACAGGGACAGCATCGTGGAGTTCGACCGCGAGGCAGCTGCCAGTGTGCCACAGGCAGTGTGTACTCAGTTCCTCAAGCTTCAACATCCTGCACACGAGGGCCTGGGATCTTCAATCAACTTGGCGTCCACCAGGACGCTGACATGTCCCTAGGACAGCTCTCCATCGGGCTGCTAATGGAGTCACTGGCTTCTTGGACCTCTTGGGGAGGGTCGATGGTGCTCGTGCAAGCAGCAGATCCCTGGGCAATTTCCTGCTGTTTGCAATGGCTGTCTACCGAGGAGAGACAGGCACCTAGCAACATCTGTGGTTGGGGCAATGGATGAATTCCCTACTATGTTTGTTAACTGCTCATTACTCTGTAATTTGTCTATGATTGTAATCATGTCATAACGTGTTTATCATTCATTACCTTTGAAACTTGTCATGATTGTGACCAGCTCTACCTGGAGCTCATTCATTACCTTTGTAAATTCTCATAATTAATGTGCTTATGATTCATTACCTTTGCAATTATTCATGAGTGTGACCAACTCAACCTGGAGCTCATTACCTTTGTAACTTGGTCATGATTATGACCAGATCTAGTTCATTACCTTTGTAACTTGCTCAGCTATCAAAACTTTGGAGTCCAGTCCCTGGACCAATTATGTACCTCTGTAATCTTTTGACTACCGCCCACAGGATGGGTATGGGGTGCATAATAAACATATTAAACTAATTGGTGAGGTATGTTGAAATTTGAGAGTCCATGTGTGGAAAATATATATTTATATTTTCCAGAAATTACAGTAGTTATATGTAAATAGATGGCCATACTGTATTTAATAAAATTTATGTTTAAAAAAAATGGGAAAAAAAATCCGCACCTGGCAGAAGGACTCGTGTTTGAACTGGTCAACAGAAAGTTAGTGAAATCGGAAGAATTTTCATGCTCTAGATGTTAAAATGGGCTGACACCTCTCAAATAGGAGACGAAATTGTTGAATGTGCATTCCTGCACAAATTGAGATATCAGACGACTGGACAAGACAGCTCCCGGAACCTCAGATAAGCTATCTAGATTTGTGTTATAATTCTGGCCGTATTTTCATAAAATTTAGACAGTGAGGTTTTCTGAGTACGATAACCTTGATCTCCAGTCAAACTGGGGAGTGATTTTAAGATATTCTCCTTCTGTTATGTGTATGTGTATCTATAATAATTTTTTTAATTTTAATATACAGTCCACAAATTTATATTTACCAGAATTCCTGGTGTATGCACATTTCATTTGTAATTTAATAGATCTAGAGCAACTTGTGGGATATGACAGTGGTAGCTATCAAAGGGGGACATTTTTTGTGACCTAGGTGTCCCAAATTCCTACTTGTCTATGTAACTTGATAAATAATAATTATCTTTGTTATCATTTACTGTTATGTACTTAATGAGTTACATTCAGATAAATGCAATTTTCCACATTTTATTTGCCTGTTGGTCTTCTTGAACCGAAGGTAATTAGGAAATATTAATTAGTTAATACTTTAAAATTTATATGTGAATGACAGAAGGAGGTGGATGTTTAAATTCAAAATTTACTTAATGTGTAGTGGATTATAATTATTAAATATTAAATTTTATAGCCAAGTCAATTGACTAAGATTATATTAATGTGTATAATAATTAATTTTGCTCTGCCAAATTCAAAGGGAAGGATTTAATTAATTTGTATAATATTAATTTGATAAAACAATTCTGGCCAAGATTTATGTCAGTGTATGTGTAACTGATTAAGCCAGTGTAGCTATTATATTAATGTTGAATAATATTAATTTGCTATGCAAATTGGCAAGGATTTATATTAATTTGTATAGATAATTTGTAACCAAGTCTGGCTAAAGGTTTGGGATTTAAGTTTAAAATTTATATTATAATTTTCTTACATGTAATTGCTAAAACTCAAGTAGTAGGATTATTCAAGTAAATTTATCAGTGTTGTAAGTTGTAATCAGTTGTTATTAATTAGTTGAATTTAATACATTGCTCATGGCTGAAAATGAGGAAATTAATGTAGAAGACAAACTATGGAATATAGAGGGAAAAAAAGCATCACTGCAACTAGAAGGGTCATGTACCAAGGCAATAATAAGTGCTTGGAAAAAATGAATCAAGAAACTGTGAATATGATGATTTTAAAATTTTTTTAGATCTTTGGGAAAAGAATGATTCTACAAATTATATTACAAAAAATATGAAGGAGATTTATTAGTAAAAGTGTGATGGACGAAGTAGATCTCTGATTAATCGTATTTTGAATTAAAGGAAAAAAATTCTTGTAAAAGTCGGCCTTAAAAATTAAAATGGTAAAAAGGGAGTTTAAACAGTCTGCTCCCAAAAAATAATATGTCTTTGCCAAAACTCCCAGAATTTTTTCCGTATTTTAAACCTGGAGAAAATTGGGGGAGGAGTTTTGGTCAATTTTTAAGCAGCTGTGTATGATGGATGATCTAGCCTGTGTAACTAAATTATTTTACCCAAAGGACAGGTAAGAGGGGGATGTCACAAACTCATACAAACCTTTTTCCCCAAAGTAGATGACTCTTCAAGGAACAGTTGACTTGTTGAAGGTCACTTAGTAAAACAGAATAAAGAAGGTTGGATCTAGTGAATATCATTTTTAATTTTAAAAATTCCCGATCACACTTTCAAAAGGGTTTTCAGCAGTTTAGAGTTAAACGGAGAGCCCCTCTCAAAACTTTAAGTAATAAATATAATCTGAAGGAATCAGATGGTTATTGGGCCATGGTACAAATAAATTAAGCTATAAAAACTTGAATGGCTCTCAAAAAAATACACAAGGGTTATTTTTGGTCTGAAGGAAATAAGACTAGGTCTACAAAATTAATTGTGCAGTTGCAGACCAGCCCAAATAAACCCTTATTTAAAATGCAACACATAAAAACTCTAGGTATCTGTCAAGTTTCACAAAGGGAAAAAAAAAAAAAAATTTCCCAATGGTATAATCAAATTTAATTTTTTAAAAAAAAAGCCCTAGGTACATACAAGTACAGGAATCAGAAATAATGATTCTCCACAAGGTAAAGAAAAATACCCCCCAAAAGGTAGCCTAGTTAATAAGAAACCAGTCAGAGAAAAAAAGAATTGTCTTTTCGGAAGGGGACTCATTTTTCTAAAATTGCGTGCATCAATTCATTGAATTAGGTTGAAAGATTGGAGGAAATTTACAGATTTACAGGTGTTTTTTGGTAACACAATGTAAAGGATTGTCATCCAAATTTAAATACTGTTATCAAAGCCACAAAGGAAAACACCATATGTCATGTGTAAAGGGCTATTGATAATGTTGTTTTAAAAATTTTAATGTTGACAATCCCGACACAACATAGTAATGTAAAAAATTTCTGCTAATGTTAATAATGATGGTTTTGTAATAGCCTTACCTGTGTTAAAGGTAAAAATTGATGATAAAAGGCATAAATCAAAAAATGAAATGATTTTAGATCGGATCACAGCAAAATTTCATAAAAATAAATGTCTTGATGGTATGAAAATACGATGGGGGATCCCCCAACTTTAAAATTTTATGGTTTTTTTTCGGATAAAAAGGGCTCAATTGTTGACCTGTTTATGAACTGTCAGGTTGGGAATTAGAAAAAAACGTGTTAATGCAGTAATGTAGATAGTTTCCAGAGAAAATACTACAGTAGGGCTTAGTAAATCGGAAAAACTTTCACATAAGTAAATTTTAAACCTTCTGGTGTAAGTGATGATTCTGTAGGGCCCCAAAAATATTTTGATAGTAGTGACTATTATGCCTCCTTTGTAAAGGGTATGGCAAAGAAATGTGGGTCACCCTTTTGAAAAACTGCAGGGGGCCTGTAATGTATGGTGGATTCCCCTAATAATAAAACTGCTTGGGAAAAATACAAATACCATTAATGTGTGTTTACCATGAAACGTACCGCAGTAAATTTTCCATAAGGATGGGTGTTTTAGCCCGTGCATAAATTGTGGGAATTGACAGCATTGGAAAAAATGTTTTAAAAGAAGAAAATTTCCCGATTCAATAACATTCTAAAAATTCTTCCAAAACTTTCACTTTCCCCACCCTAAAATTTCCCACTAAATTAAAAACAAGGGGCAAAAACACTCCAAAAAAGCCCAAATTTTAACCCTTAATAATTTTCTCAATTTAAAATAAATTTAAAAATCTCCACACCAAAACACATTTTCCCTTTTAATAAAAATTTTTTTTTTTTTTTTTCCAAAACTTTTTTTTTAAAAACTTTTTCCCCCCTTTTTTTTTTTTGGGTTTTTTTTTTGGTTTTGCCCCTTTGCTACAAAATGCCCGGGGGCAAAGGGGGGGGAGAACCCATTTTAGGCCAAGAATATGAAAAGTCTAAAACCTTTTCCTTTAGGGTGTTTTTAAATTTGGGGCTACAAAAGTCCGTTTAAAGTGTTTTTAAGGCCCCTTAAAAAAAGGGAATCTTATAAAGAAATAGCCAAACTTTTAGTTAAATTTCCTGGGGTGTTTTAATGAGGGAATTTAATTCTTTTGGGAGGAATAAAATAATCTGAAAATTTGCCCCTTAGGATTTATTTGTATTCGTTTCCAAAATTAAGGAAAATAAGTGAACCCTTAAAAATGAAGTCCAAAATGAGAATTTTTTGGGATTTTTGGGGGGGTATGAAGAGATTTGTTAAGTTAAAAAACCAATAAATTACAGAGCCCAATAAAAAATAAAAAGTTTTCTTGTGAAGTTTCCCAAAATTTTTTAATCCACTAGGGTTTTTTGTACCCCCAATATAAGAGGGAAAAATTAATAAGGAAGGGTGGAAACTTAATTCTTGGGAGAAATTCATGAGGAAAATTTTATTAACAGGTGGGGGTGAATTAAAAATTTTGGGATATGAAAAAAATTTCTGTTGGGTTTTCCCCCGCCGGGGGCCAATCCCAAAAGGGAAAAAAAAAGTACTCCAATTTTTTTTTGATGCTTCAAAATTGGCTATGGACAATTTCTTTTACTTTAAGAAGCATTACCTCCTTTTTTTTGTCTAAGGCTAAATGGGTTTCCCAAATTTAAAACATGTACTTTAGCCAGTTGGAATTTTAAAAGCATTTTTGTAGGTGTCAAATTAGCTAATTGTATAAGAAATAAGTTGCAGGAATAAAAATTAGCAAAATTGTAATTTTGGTCTGTAATGAGGATCCTTACAATGGATTCGTAAAGGAAACAGTAAAAAAAATTTTGTACGTACAAAACAAGTCACTGAAAATTTAAACAGATGCAAGGAGTATAATAGTTTTGGGGCAGCATATGTTAACTTTAATCATATACTGGAGGAGAATCCCCGCTGATTTCTTGTCTCGAGGGTTTTCCTTATGCAAATTTGTAAATGCTTATCTGTTCAAAGGACCGAGCTGGTTGGTAAAAAAAAAGCTAATTTTCCCGTGCAAAAGGGGTATATTGCTCCTGTTGAAATTACTGTGACCACCCTCCAATAGTTTGCCAGGGTGCAGGTGGAAATAGTTTTTAATTTTGAAATACAGCCGTTATATGTAAAAAGTGGCCATACTGTATTTAATAAAATTTATGTTAAAAAATGGGAAAAAATTCTGTGCCGGGCAGAAGGGATCGCTTTTTTAATGGTCAACAGAAAGTTAGTTTTTTTTTTTTTTTTTTTTTTCGCCGTATTCTCCCGGCCCGGGTCTTTTCCAAATAGTGGTACCCCGGGCCCTTGGGTCCCTATTGGGGATGTCCGAGACTTAAGTCTCCCCTGGGAGGAGGAGAAAGTTTGTGAAATCGGAAGAATTTTTGTGCTTTTAGAGGTTAAAATTGGGGTGACACCCCTTTAAATAGGAGCAAAAATTTTTGGGTGTGCTTCCTGCATAATTTGAGATTCAGACGCTGGACAGACAGCTCCCGGAACCCAGATAAGCTATCTAGTTTGGGTTAAAAACTGGCCATATTTTCATAAATTTGACGTGAAGTTTTCTGAGTTTGATACCTTTACTCCAGTCAAATTGGTGAGTGATTTTAAAATCTCTCCCCTTTTGTTGGGGTATGTGTATCTATAATAAATTTTTAAAT
This sequence comes from Cherax quadricarinatus, assembly GCF_026875155.1. Classification (NCBI taxonomy): domain Eukaryota; kingdom Metazoa; phylum Arthropoda; class Malacostraca; order Decapoda; family Parastacidae; genus Cherax; species Cherax quadricarinatus. The sequence continues at coordinate 37,433,906 of NC_069452.1, read as the reverse complement.
TTTAAAATACATCCACAAATTTAATTTACCAGAATTCCTGGTGTATGTACATTTCATTTAATTAATAGGTTTTGGAGCAACTTGTGGTTATGACAGTGGTGGTATCAAAGGGGGACATTTTTTTTTGGGCCTAGGTGTCCCAAATTCCCCCACTTTTTATGTAACTTGAAAATAATAATTATCTTTGTTATCATTTTTCTGTTTGTACAAATGAGTTACATTCAGATAAAGCAATTTTCCAACCAGAGTGAGGGAATAAATTTGATTAAGATGGCTACCACCCTATAGGGTCCCCCGATTTTCCACGTAGAGTAACCACGTAATTTAAAATTTGATCAACTCTTATCATACTATACTCTTATTAAGAGTATAAATCGGGGTTATAATTAGAAGTCAACTTCAAGGCGGTAACGGGTTTTTAAGAAAGTTGAATATTTAAATTGGAAAATTGTAATCCCCCTTATTTCATGCTTTCGGACGTGACTTCAGACTGAACGCCCCAAGTAAGTCTTTTTTGGATACTCACTTCCCCGCTGGATTGTCAAGGGGGGGAGGGAAATTCTGAGTGTTGCTTTGTATTGAAATGTCACCATCTTCACTAGAGTTGGAAAATTAACAGAATCATTAAAATCATTGAGTCCATCAAAAAACGAGGTGGATATTCCCCGTTTTAGGAAAACAGAGGCTCGTGAGTGTTAAAGGGGACTTTGGAGGCTCCAAGGGGAATTTGGTAGGCCAGGGAAATTTCCTGGGGAAAGTTCCTGTTTTCAGGATCACTGCAAAAAGCGGAAGAGTAACCCAATCACTGGGGCATCGTTAGGGTCAGGTATTGGCTCATCGGGTTGAGGGGAGTTGACAACTTGATTATGCGAAGTGAGTGATCCCTGGACAAGGGATGAATTAGACTTATTTGTAGAAGTAGAGTAGGGAACATACTTCTTGTTATGAGAAGGCTGGGCCATAATCTCCTTAACATTATCTGGGATAGTAATGGGAGTGATCCCATTAGCCATTAACAAATCATTTAAAACTTTTGAGCATAGTTGCATGTCCCCACCTGCAATGTCTTTGGACATCATATACATTAGTTGCGAAATTAGACACATGTGCAACTCTTGGGTATCTTATTGAGGAAACGTTTCGCCACACAGGGCTTCATCAGTCCATACGTAGGAGAAACTTGAAGAAAGGAGGAGAATGAGGTAATCAGTCCCTCAACCTTGGGGTCGATTTTGTTAAAGTCCATCAATCTTGAATAGAATCGGCATATGAGCGGAAAAGCAGCTTATAAACCGTATGGCAGGAGAGGTGCAGCAGTCATAGGTGGTGTCACATTTGTTCAATGTAGAAGTTGGTCGTGCCCAAAAATTAGGCAAGTGAAAAATTTCCCTAAGTATTAAGATACCAAGAAGTTGCAGTGTCTGACAGGTTTGTAGATGAAAGGTTAAAGAGAACCGACATGTTGATAAATTAGACACATGTGCAACTCTTGGGTATCTTTATTGGGGAAAACGTTTTGCCACACAGTGGCTTCATCAGTCCATACGTAGGAGAAACTTGAAAAACAGGAGGAGATGAGGTAATCAGTCCCTCAACCTTGAGTCGATGTGTTCAGTCCATCAATCTTGAATAGAATACGGTTTATGAGCGGAGAAAAAAATGTGACACCACCTATGACTGCTGCACCTTTCCTGCCATACGGTTTATAAGCTGCTTCTCCGTCATATGCCGTATTTATTCAAGATTGATGGACTGAACACTTCGACTCAAGGTTGAGGGACGATTACCTCTTTCTTCTCCTTTTCTTCAAGTTTCTCCTACGTATGGACTGATGAAGCCACTGTGTGGCGAAACGTTTCCTCAATAAAGATACCAAGAGTTGCACATTCTCTAATTTATCAACATTCGGTTCTCTGAACCTTTCATCTACAAACATTCAAAGTTTATTCTCTATAAAGATTACGATGTTGAATTTACAGAATTTGGTTTTGTTGTGTGGTTTACATGTAGTTAAATAATGATTACAGAGTGTACCACTAGAACGCTAGCATGGCTAGACATTTCGGGCAGACTTAGTTTAATTCTTTGTTTTAAAATTTACAAATTATGAGGTAAGTTGGTATTATGGCTAAGTGACTAAATACTAGTTTGTGAGTTTAGCAATGTGAATGCTTTTGTTTTGGACTGTAATAGTTTCAGTATTGGAGTATCATAGGATTCATTATTTTAAGATTGAGATTAATTTTCTGTTTATGGTCAAATGGGTGAGTGAGTGTAAGTGAGAACCACCAGGTGGTATTCGTGTAGTTAGTTGAGGGGTGTATCGGGAGATAAGATGTTTTCTAATGGTAGTTTTGAAAATGATGAATGTGTCTGCAGTTCTAGAGTTCTCAGGTAGGGTGTTCCAGATTTTAGGGCCTTTGACATACATTGAATTTTGTAAAGGTTTAGTCAGACACGGGGAATGTCGTAGAGATGTTAGTGTCGGGTGTTATGCTTTGTGGGTTCTGTCAAAAACTATCAAGAAAGTGCTTTAGGTCAAGGTTGATATTGGAGTTTAAGGTCCTGTAGATGTAGATTGAACAGTAGTAAGTGTGGATGTACCCGAACAGGGAGTAAGGGTTTTGACTATGAAGAGTGGGGGGGGGTGTTGCCAGGATGGGATTTAGTATTATTCTTAACTGCAGCTTTTTGTTGGGTTATTATTGGCTTTAGGGTGGTTGCTGCAGTTGATCCCCCAAACACAAACAGCATAGGTTTAGGTATGGATAAATAAGTGAGTGGTATAGTGTGAGAAGGGCATTTTGCGGCACGTAGTATCGTATCTTGGAGAGGATCCCAACCGTTTTGGATACTTTTTTGGTTATGTGTTGGATATGGGTGCTGAAATTCAGGTTGTTGTCAAGGTATAGGGCCCAGGAATTTGCCCTCATTATGTCTGGTAATTAGAGTGTTGTCGATCTTAATGTTAATTTTGTGCATCTCCTGCTCTGCTACCAAACATAATATAGTAGGTTTTGTCAGTGTTAAGCGTAAGTTTATTGGCTGTCATCCAAGTCGATATTTTGATCAGCTCCTCGTTAACAATGGTGTTGAGGGTGGCAAGATTAGGCTGAGAGATGACATAAGTCGTGTCGTCAGCAAAGAGAATGGGTTTCAGGTGTTGGGATACGTTTGGAAAAATCATTGATGTATATGAGGAAGAGCAGGGGACCAAGGACACTTCCCTGCGGAACTCCTATCAAGTTGGCCGTGTTGTTGATGCTGTGTCTTTAATGGTGACATACTGATTACCTATTAGTAAGGTAAGATTTGAAATAAGCAAGCGCCCTGGCCTCTTATACCGTAATGGTCAAGTTTGTGGAGTAGGATGTCGTGGTCTACTGTGTCAAAAGCTTTTCTTAGGTCAATAAAAATTCCTAGTGGATATTCCTTATTTTCCAATGCTGTGTAAAGCAGATCTAGCATTTTTATGATTGCATCATTAGTGCTTTTATTTTTCTTGAATCCAAATTGGCAGGGGTTGAGTATGTTTTGTGTTGTTATAAATGGGAAAATAGTCTCCTGTGCACGAGCTTCTCAAAGATTTTGGATAGCAATGGTAAGTTTGATATTGGCCTATAGTTGTTTAGGTCTGTAGGGTCACCACCTTTATGTATTGGTGTAACCCTTGCCATCTTGAGTTAGTTTCGGGAAGGTGCTAGTTTTTAGTGACTTGTTAAAAAGTAATGAAATAGCATGCGAAAGGATATGGGCCGCTCGCTTGTACAGTTACGCTCTCGTCATATCCCCGGCTGTTTACCTGGAGAGTTTACCTGGAGAGAGTTTCGGGGGTCAACGCCCCCGCGGCCCGGTCTGTGACCAGGCCTCCTGGTGGATCAGCGCCTGATCAACCAGGCTGTTGCTGCTGGCTGCACGCAAACCAACGTACGAGCCACAGCCCGGCTGATCAGGAACTGACTTTAGGTGCTTGTCCAGTGCCAGCTTGAAGACTGCCAGGGGTCTGTTGGTAATCCCCCTTATGTGTGCTGGGAGGCAGTTGAACAGTCTCGGGCCCCTGACACTTATTGTATGGTCTCTTAACGTGCTAGTGACACCCCTGCTTTTCATTGGGGGGATGGTGCATCGTCTGCCAAGTCTTTTGCTTTCGTAGTGAGTGATTTTCGTGTGCAAGTTCGGTACTAGTCCCTCTAGGATTTTCCAGGTGTATATAATCATGTATCTCTCCTCCTGCGTTCCAGGGAATACAGGTTTAGAACCTCAAGCGCTCCCAGTAATTGAGGTGTTTTATCTCCGTTATGCGCACCATGAAAGTTCTCTGTACATTTTCTAGGTCGGCCAATTTCACCTGCCTTGAAAGGTGCTGTTAGAGTGCAGCAATATTCCAGCCTAGATAGAACAGTGACCTGAAGAGTGTCATCATGGGCTTGGCCTCCTAGTTTTGAAGGTTCTCATTATCCATCCTGTCAGTTTTCTAGCAGATGCGATTGATACAATGTTATGGTCTTGAAGGTGAGATCCTCCGACATAATCACTCCCAGGTCTTTGACGTTGGTGTTTCGCTCTATTTTGTGGCCAGAATTTGTTTTGTACTCTGATGAAGATTTAATTTCCTCATGTTTACCATATCTGAGTAATTGAAATTTCTCATCGTTGAACTTCATATTGTTTTCTGCAGCCCACTGAAAGATTTGGTTGATGTCCGCCTGGAGCCTTGCAGTGTCTGCAATGGAAGACACTGTCATGCAGATTCGGGTGTCATTCTGCAAAGGAAGACACGGTGCTGTGGCTGACATCCTTGTCTATGTCGGATAAGAGGATGAGGAACAAGATGGGAGCTAGTACTGTGCTTTGTGGAACAGAGCTTTTCACCGTAGCTGCCTCGGACTTTACTCTGTTGACGACTACTCTCTGTGTTCTGTTAGTGAGGAAATTATAGATCCATCGACCGACTTTTCCTGTTATTCCTTTAGCGCGCATTTTGTGGCTATTACGCCATGGTCACACTTGTCGAAGGCTTTTGCAAAGTCTTGTATATATTACATCTGCATTCTTTTTGTCTTCTAGTGCATTTAGGACCTTGTCGTAGTGATCCAGTAGTTGAGACAGACAGGAGCGACCTGTTCTAAACCCATGTTGCCCTGGGTTGTGTAAACTGATGGGTTTCTAGATGGGTGGTGATCTTGCTTCTTAGGACCCTTTCAAAGATTTTTATGATATGGGATGTGAGTGCTATTGGTCTGTAGTTCTTTGCTGTTGCTTTACTGCCCCCTTTGTGGAGTGGGGCTATGTCTGTTGTTTTTAGTAACTGAGGGACGACCCCCGTGTCCATGCTCCCTCTCCATAGGATGGAAAAGGCTCGTGATAGGGGCTTCTTGCAGTTCTTGATGAAAACAGAGTTCCATGAGTCTGGCCCTGGGGCAGAGTGCATGGGCATGTCATTTATCGCCTGTTCGAAGTCATTTGGCGTCAGGATAACATCGGATAGGCTTGTGTTAATCAAATTTTGTGGCTCTCTCATAAAAAATTCATTCTGATCTTCGACTCTCAGTCTGGTTAGCGGCTTGCTAAAAACTGAGTCATATTGGGACTTGAGTAGCTCACTCATTTCCTTGCTGTCATCTGTGTAGGACCCATCTTGTTTAAGTAGGGGCCCAATACTGGACGTTGTTCTCGATTTTGATTTGGCATAGGAGAAGAAATACTTTGGGTTTCTTTCGATTTCATTTATGGCTTTTTAGTTCTTCCCGCGATTCCTGACTCCTAAAGGATTCTTTTAGCTTACGTTCGATGCTTGCTATTTCTCTGACCAGTGTCTCCCTGCGCATTTCAGATATATTTACCTCTTTTAGCCGCTCTGTTATTTTTCCGTCGCCTGTAAAGGGAGCGCCTGTTCTCTTTCTATTTTACATCTACTCCTCCTTTTTTCTTAGAGGAATAAGCCTTGTGCATACATCGAGTTCACCGAGTTAATCTGTTCTAGGCATTAAGTTTGGGTCTGTGTTGCTTAGTATATCTTCCCAGCTTATATCGGTTAGGACTTGGTTTACTTGGTCCCACTTTATGTTTTTGTTATTGAGTTGAATTTGGTGAATGCTCCCTCGTGACTAGTCTCATTTTGTCGGTCTGGGGCTCCACGCATACATGTCTGAACCTCAATTATGTTGTGATCTGAGTATATTGTTTTTGATATGGTGACATTTCTTATCAGATTCATCATTGTTAGTGAAGATGAGGTCTAGTGTATTCTCCAGTCTAGTAGGCTCTATTATTTGCTGGTTTAAATTGAATTTTGTGCAGAGATTTAAAAGCTCGTGTGAGTGTGAGTTTTCATCAGAGCTGCCTCCTGGTGTTATTACTGCAACAATATTATTTGCTATATTCCTCCATTTTAGGTGCCTTAAGTTGAAATCCCCCAGGAGCAAGATGTTGGGTGCAGGAGCTGGAAGATTTCCAGACAGTGGTCAATTTTTAACAGCTGTTCCTGGAATTGCTGGGATGTTGCATCCGGAGGCTTGTAGACTACCACAATGACTAGGTTTTGGTTCTCGACCTTTACTGCTAAAACTTCCACTACGTCATTTGAGGCATTAAGCAGTTCTTTGCAAACAAGTGACTCTGCAATGTACAGGCCAACCCCCCCCCTTTTGCCTGTTCACTCTGTCACATCTGTATAGGTTGTACCTGGGATCCATATTTCGTTGTCCAAGTGATCCTTTATGTGGGTCTCAGTGAAAGCCGCGAACATTGCCTTTGCCTCTGCAAGCAGTCCACGGATGAAAGGTATTTTGTTGTTTGTTGCTGGCTTTAGACCCTGTATATTTGCAAAGAAGAATGTTATCGGACTGGTGGTATTGTTGGTACTGGGGGGGGATTTTTTTTTCCGGCATTAGTATCTGTATCTGTTGGTTTGGAGTGGAGGCCATCGACTGTGGTTCCACTCCAGGAATGACTGGATTTGGTGTACGATTTCTGCCATTTCCTGCCAGTTTTTTTTCCTTCCTGGCACTAAAAAACCTCTCCCTCTTGAGTGGCTGTGGCTACCCAGGTTTTCCCATGGCCTGGATGTTTTGTATCTTTTTGTCCCGTTTAGATGGTATGCCTGGCAATTTAAGTTATAGCACAGTCTTTCCTGTACTGAAGAGGTACACATTTCAGGGTGAAAAAGCTTACAGGAAGGGAGTTTGCATTTTCCTGTTGTATATGGGCATGGCATTTTCTAGGGTGGTCATAGTTGCATGTCCCATCTGTTTTTCCAGATTTCCCATGCCAGCAGATACCAAGTGCATAGTATGTGCACAGGCTTGGTTTCCGCTTGCCTTGGGTTTCTGTGACTGTATTCCCTGTTGGTGCATGTTTCCCTGTCTTACTTCTATCCTCTCTAGCACCAACAATGGAGCTCCCACCAGTTGTTTTTGGTAATTTATCCTCACTATTGCTATTGGAGTCCTCTTGTTTGCTATTTCCTGCGGTATTTCTAGTTTGCAATATTGGTTTTATCTTATCTTTGACTACACTTGTTTCCCTACTATGGCTCCTGTCCCCTATGAGGTCATTTATATGTATTCCTTCCTGCGTATAATTCCCGACTACCTGGACAAAATCTCCAGCTTCACCATTACTGTCTCCCAGGACAGTATCTCCAGGTGGTAATAAATGGTATAAAATACCGACACAATGGAAATATAAACACAAATGCAGTATAATGTGATCCTTTATTGACAACGTTTCACCCACACAGTGGGCTTTCTCAAGTCACACACGGATCTACCTGGGGTTGGAAGGTACGAGAGTATTTATAGTCAGAATGTTGAGGTCAGGTGAAGAATGCTGCATCTGATGATCCACCGGGTGGGGTTATAGAGTCTTGGGTAGCTTGGCAGGGGTATTGGACAAGTTGTAGACCTTCTGCAGTGTTCTATGTTCTTATGTGGGATAGCGATGAAGAAGTTTCTTGGCGAGTGGTTCAGCTATGTTATAGAAGCCATTGTTCTGGTTGAAATTGTTGGTTGTAGAGATATAGCGATGATTCCAGGATTCTTCTGTATTGAGTGTTGTCTTCTGTGGCTATAAGTCTTAAGTTTCTGTAGTTAATTAATGGTTGTGTGAATTGCGATGCTGTACACAGGCATTCCTTGTATCGTCAGTCCTGCTTGCATATTGGTGTTCTGAAATGCGTGTTTGGAGGTCTCTTGATGTTTCGCCCACATATAATTTGTTGCAGTCATTACAAGGGATTATGTTATACCCCTGCAGAGGATGGAGGCTTGTCCTGTCTACTACTGGTGATGTCCTTGATGGTCGTGGTTGTGGAGGTAGATACTTGGAATGATGTTTTGGCAAAGATGTTGGAAACATGTTTGGCAATGGAGTTGTTGGGGAGGACTATGTATCTCTTCTCGGCAGTGTCTTCTCTGGGTGTGTTGAAGATGTTTAATGCCCGCCGTCTGCAGTCTCTGATGAAGTGACTAGGATAGTGGAGTTTGGAAAATACTTGTTCAATTATAGTGCATTCTTCCTCAAGGAACTCATTGCTGCAGATTCTGAGTGCACGTAGGAAGAAGCCTATAATCACACCACGTTTGGTTTTGGTGTCGTGGTGAGAGTAGAAGTGGAGAAGATCGTTTTGGTTGGTGGGTTTTAATTAACTACAGAAACTCAAGACTTATAGCCACAGAAGACAACACTCAATACAGAAGAATCCTGGAATCATCGCTTATCTCTACAACCAACAATTTCAACCAGAACAATGGCTTCTATAACATAGCTGAACCACTCGCCAAGAAACTTCTTCATCGCTATCCCACATAAGAACATAGAACACTGCAGAAGGTCTACAACTTGTCCAATACCCCTGCCAAGCTACCCAAGACTCTATAACCCCACCCGGTGGATCATCAGATGCAGCATTCTTCACCTGACCTCAACATTCTGACTATAAATACTCTCGTACCTTCCAACCCAGTAGTCCGTGTGTGACTTGAGAAAGCCCACTGTGTGGGTGAAACGTTGTCAATAAAGGATCACATTATACTGCATTTGTGTTTATATTTCCACAGTATCTCCAGCTTCACCATTTCTGTCTCCCAGGACAGCACCTCCAGCTTCACCATTACTGTCTCCCAGGACAGCACTATCAGCCCCACATTTACTGACTACCAGGACATCACCTCCAGCCTTACAGTTTGTGACTACATGGCCAGTATCAAGGGCAGTACCATTCAGCCCAGACTTTTTATGTTCCCATCTGTTGTAGAAAGCTTCCAGGTTTTCTATGAAAGCAGCTTTGATGTTGTCCTCTTTTAATACCCTTGTGATTTTTGTCCACAGATTTCCTCATTTGGGCATACCCAAAAAACACTTCTCTGTTTTAATACTGCTTGTAGCTAGTTCTGGGATATCTGCACAAGGGGCGTGACACCAATTTCCACAAAAATGACAATTTATCCATGTGGAAGCCCGTTTGTTTGACTGACCACAGACTACACACAGCTTCATAATGATTTGAATGGTTGATTTACTGCAATTCTACTAGCAACCTCTTGAATATTATATTAATAACCTTAAATGAGCTCTAGCTATTTGTATTTTCCTGTTTCTACTCTTTTGTATATTGGACAGCTTACCGTCACGTTCCTGATTTTTAATGTTTGTGTTTATAAGAGCGCCTACAACCCCATCCGTTTACAGTCTGCTTTATTGTCCAACGAAACTGTTTGAAACCTGTCCCGGGTTCGGACCAGTCAAGGGTTCGGACCAGTCGATCTGCTCTGATCAGTGGGTCACTTATTTAAAACATACTGGTCGGTGATTTGAGCTAACACATGAAGGATCTACTGGAAATTATCTACCCGAGTAATATGTGATTTGACTGATACAAAAGTATAACTTGCGTGTTGAAGAGCCGGTGATATCTGGCAGCTCCTACAATGATGAACGGTCGACCTCCTTGTTTATCAATCGCTGTATCTGGCTTTTCTATTTTTTTTTTTTTCCGTCTCCACCACAATAAATGCTATATTATCACTATAGTTGACTGGTGCAAATTTTGGAGGAAGGACGCTTTTTCTGTAGTAATAATTGCTTCTCGTTGTGTATATTGCGACCGCTGGTAACTACAGGTTATATGAAATTCACAGTAACGTCTCGTATTTCAAGAAAAAGAAACTAATGAAAGTCACTCCACTCCACTAAGTACCATTATAATACTGGTTAGTTGCTACTACAACACTGTATTCTGCTATTCACTGGTATCACTAGATTATATGCGAGTACACTAGCAAGCCAGGAAGATTATTATAAACAGCTGACCTGTGGTAAGTTTCTGGCGACTTCTGGCACCTGCCTCTATAGGCTTATCACTTCATTTACAAATTCACCTGTTTTCAAATGACACTTTAGCCTTTATCATCAATATACTAGGGAGCCACTGTAGTATACACTATACACTATGTATACTCAATGTTATCAGGGAGACTTTCTTTCCTCTGACACGAAAAGTTCAATTATTATTATTTTTTTTCCACACGGGACACTACCTGGCAGTAAACTCTGCTAGGTAGTGCACACTAATTCTCCTTTTTTGACTCAGTATATAATGTTTTCCGCCCAAGATTGGTTCCAGGCGCTAGAGGGATGTATCGTATAGGATTGATGACACAAATTAAAGTTCTAGCACGTAAGAGCGACCGTGAAAACACGAGATAACCCGGAGCACAACGAGGCACGCTGACACGCTGACACACTCAGGATACCTGAGACATGGGAGCTGAGGTTGAACCCTGTTGTTGCGTTTGTGTATGTTGTAGGTGAGGGTTAGATTGGGGCACTTCAAGAAGGGCAGAATTCCAAACATTGGAACCAGTAGTAGAGACCTGAGGAGTTCCACTAGATCCAGGCAAAGCTGCGAAGGAAGTTTGTGACATTTTTGGAGGTGCCTGGGGAGTGGTCTTATTAGAAATGGACAGTTTCTTAGCTTCTAGAATTTTCTGCATTTCCTTTTTCCTTTCAGGACAGAGAGCAGAAACAGCATGGTGTTTTCCATTGCAGAGGACACACTTGGGCGTATTTTTATTATTACAATCTCTATAAGAATGTTGGCCAGAACAAATGCTGCAAATCTGTGCTTGAGTACTGCATTTGTTGGTGGTATGACCAAATGCAAACATTTAAAACATTGTTTTAAAAATGACAAATTTTCAAAAGGA
>NC_069452.1:37395040-37422199 GCF_026875155.1 Cherax quadricarinatus | reverse complement strand
AGGTTGTGTGGCTAGCACCTGACTGTATGTCCACCCAGGCTTGCTGAAGGTTTGGTGGGAGCACTCTGGACTGTATGTCCACCAAGGCTGCTGAAGGTTGTGGAGCACCTGACTGTATGTCCACCCAGGCCACTGAAGGTTGTGGGAGCACCTGCTGTACGTCCACCCAGGCTGCTGAAGGTTGTTTCTTGGGAGCACCTGACTGTATGTCCACCCAGGGGCTGAGGTTGTGGGGCAACCTGTACTGTACGTCCACCCAGGCTGCTGAAGGTTGTGGGAGCACCTGACTGTATGTCCACCCAGGCTGCTGAAGGTTGTCGGGTGCACTGACTGTATGTCCACTCAGGCTGCTGAAGGTTGTGGGAGCACCTGACTGTATGTCCACCCAGGCTGCTGAAGGTTGTGGGTGCACCTGACTGTATGTCCACCAGGCTGCTGAAGGTTTGTGGGAAGACTGACTGTACGTCCACCCAGGCTGCTGATAGGTTGTTGGGAGCACTGACTTGTTATGTCCACCAGGCTGTCTGAAGGTTTGTGGAGCACCTGGACTGTATGTCCACCCAGGCTGCCTTGAAAGGTTGTTGGGGAGCCACCTGAATGTATTGGTCCCTCAGGCTGCTGAAGGTTGGTGGGAGCACCTGAACTGTATGTCCACCCAGGCTGCTGAAGGTTGTGGGAGAGCACCTGACTGTACGTCCACCCAGGCTTGCTGAAGGTTGTTGGGAGCCACGTGACTGTATGTCCACCCAGGCTGCTGAAGGTTTTGTGGGAGCACCTGCTGTACGTCCACCCAGGCCACTGAAGGTTGTGGGAGCACCTGACTGGAGGTCCACCCAGGCCACTGAAGGTTGTGGGAGCACCTGACTGGTGGTTCACCCAGGGAACTGAAGGTTGTGGGAGCACCTGACTGGAGGTCCACCCAGGCCACTGAAGGTTGTTGGAGCACCTGACTGGTGGTTCACCCAGGGAAACTGGAAGGTTTGTGGGGCACTGACTGGTGGTGGTTCACCCAGGGAACTGAAGGTTGTGGGAGCACCTGACTGGAGGTCCACCCAGGCCGCTGTCAGGGCTGCCACTGTCAGGGCTGCCAATCAATTATTATATCGAAAATTTAGCAATGATTTCAAAAAATGAAAATTTTTAAACATATGAAAATAATTTAATTAACTGTCTATTGTAATTATTTTAATTATTTTGTAATTTTTCTGTTCAGTTAAATGAAATTATAATCGTAATTAAAAAATCTGAAAGAGTAAGGTATTGAAAATATATTTGTAATTGTTGTCTAATCACTGTTCATACTCTATCTACTTACTAATTTATCTCTACCCACAACACTCACACATCTCACTCACTACACTCACACTAATCAAATGCTCATCTCCCCTTACACTAATACACACACACACTTATAACACACCACACACACACACACACACACCACACAACACACACACACACAAACACAACAACTCACACACACACACACACACATACACACCACCACACACCACACACCAAACACCTCACACACACACACACACACACACACACACACATCACACACACACACAACCCATACACCACACACCACACACACAGACACACAGACGTGGGTTGGTAAACAAGGCTCGGAAACCTTAGCGTTGAAAGACGCTAATATCAGCTAGAAGTAATCAGTGTAGTGTAACCGTCAAGTGATCATACTACGAGTGATAATTAAAGTTATTAGTTAAAGAAAAGTGAGAGGAAAGCTGAATCATAAATTTCAAAGGCTACCGTTGGGGGTTCTTAGGCCGCTGTTGCCACATTGGTAGCGGTAGGCCTGATGAAGTGACGTCACGACAAGTTGTGTGCATTATACTATGAAGTGAAGTGTATATAATGTGAGTGTATACTATCATCAGTGAAAGTGAAGTGAGGAGTAAGCGGGATGTACGAGAATATATGGTTTAATCATCACGGGTGAAGGATCCTCAAAATAGGGATTTAGGCTACGTACGACTACTTCGTCATCAGCACTGGCAACTTTCACGCCAAGTTTTATTCGCTAGTTGTGGTTTGGCATGTTGACGGCCCTTGGCTGGCTTTGCATAATGTTTGATGATGGTCACTCACTCCTGCAAGCTATTACCAGATTTAGAATAGAAATGCATTAGACAGAGAATATAGGGTTGACGAAGTGGTGGGATGGTAGGTGGGACAAGCTTTTAAGGGCAACATTGTAAGACCGTGCTAGGGTAGGTCCCAGGAGGGTTGTGTCAGGTCAAAAGAAGTTGCGGCCAGTTAATTACACCGCACAAGACACACTCACAAACACACACACACCCCCCCACACACACGCACACACACACACACTATGTACACAGAAGTGTAATACCGGTAGTTAATTAGCAGTAAGAATACTTAGGAAGCTAGGAAGTCTCTCTCATATGTGAACAAGGAAAATGATAATAAACCAGTAACAATTACACGCAATCCAGAAAGGGAATAAGTAGAGAGAGTAGCATAATTGGGAAAGATAAATGAGACTAAATTTGTGCCACACGGGCGGAATCTTTCAACCAACACCACCCCCCTAACCCTCCCTCCCTCACACACAAGCACACACACACAAGGGTAGACACACACACACCACACACATCACACACACATACACCACATACACACGCACACACATACATACATACACACATACGTCAATCACACACCAGCAACACACAAACACAAACAAACCCACACTCCACACCACACACACAACACATTCACAACACATACAACAATATACCACACAAACACATACACCACACACATCTCACCACACACACCACACACCTCACACACACCAACCACACACCACACACGTACACACCTCACACACACACACACACACACACACGCACGCACACACACCCACACACACACACACACGCACATACACACACACACACACACCACACATTACAACAAACACATACACACACACACATACACACTAACACATATACACCACACACATATACACCACACACACACATACACACACACACCACACACACACACACCACACACACACACACAACACAACCACACACACACACACACCCAACACCCACACACACACACACACACCACACCACACCACACACACACACACACACACCACACAACCACACCACACCACACACACACAACACACACACCACACACACACCCCACCCACACACCACACCACACACACACACACACACCACACACACTCCAACGCACCACACACACACGCACCACACACACCACTACACACACACACACACACACACACACACACACAACACACGCCACACACATACACACACACACACACACACACACACACAACACACACTCACACCACACCCTCCACCACTTGACACAAACACTAGACACAAAAACACGTACCACCCCTTCTCTAACCACCTCACCTTAGCCACCTACCCCTCCCCTCCAAACCACTAACCCTTTCCCCAAACCGTCCTAACCCCCACCCAACAACCTCCCTCCAATACAATCCTCCCCCACACATCCCCCTAACCATCCATCCCCTCTCTCCCCCAAACCTTCTAACTCCCTCCCCAAACTATATATACCCCTCCAATAACATCTCCCCCCTCCCACACCATCCAGCCCCTCTCCTAACCTATCTATCCCCTCCCCTTAACCAGGCTGAGGGACAAGGGGTTCCTCCCAAGGACGAATTGAGAGGGAGGAATGGGAGTAGAGCTCCTGAAAAGGGAGGAAGACTGGGGAAGGAGACTAGATGAGCTGGAAAGGAATATGACAAGAGAGGTTAGCAGCAGAAAGAAATGCAGAAAGGTGGAAGCAACCAGGCCACCAGAAGCAGAAAGAAATCAAGATTAGAGAGGATTAGAAGAGGAGCTGAGGACATCTGATTGAACGCACAGAGACAAAGAAATTACAGGAAGTAGCATCGGCAAAGGCTACTTCGAACACAGACAACAGGTTCCGAAGGAAGATGGAAACTAACTGTATTGCAAGAGGTCCTGTCAAACCCAAATGGGGCCAAAACAAGACAGGGAGCACCTAGGACAGATAGAGGAGGTTGGAAGACATCGAAGGAACTTGGACATGTGCAAGGACCTTACAGATACCTGTGGGGCCCAGGAGCAGGTGAGCAGAAAAGATAAACCAAGAAGCATAGGGGCATAACGAGGGAAGGGACGGAAGGAAGGAACACTCCACGGGAAGGAACTAAAACACATCAGAGGATGCAATGGGAGTCACAGTGGGAGGTGGAGAAGAAAAGGGAGAGATCCGTGTTTGGTCTTGGGTAGACGAAGCTAAAAGGGACAAGGAAAACTTATGATGAAAGAAAGCGGAGGAGAAAAAGCGATTGAAACATCATGAAAAGTGATAGGCGAAGGGGGACATGACCCAGGTGGCAAAATTTTCGGAGAATTGGGTGGTTCAAAAAAGAAAAAAGGAATCGGACTCTCAAAGTAATTTTTTAAGGCAGAATCAACCCGAACCATGATCCTGGCAGGGAGAAAGCACGGCCTGAGAGGCCATAAGGAGTTCCGGAGTGTGTACCTCGACCCCCGAGACAGAACACAGGACGAAAGGGAAAGACAATGAAGAGAGAGTTCAAAAACGAAAAGGAGAAATTGGGAGAGGAAATGAAAAAGGAGAGCAGAATAACAAGGAATTCAAATGGAAGGACAAGGCACCCCCCAGAAACACTGCAGAAGAACTCCAGCCCCGACATCCCCAAGGAATCTGAACAATCCAAACAACCATCACACACCGATCCTCTGTTCCACCCCCCCGCACCACAGTTACAGTTTTAGAACAGAAGTTGAAGGTTTGGTACACAAACTCTGCAGATGGATTAATACGAATAAACATGAGGAATGGTGCAAGAAAGAGTAATGAGAAGTCCCCAGACATCATAGCAGTTACAGAAACAAAAAATCATGGAGACAATAACGATGCACATCTTCCCACCCGGATACCAGATCATATGAGAGAGAAAAATAGAAAGGGGCCAGGGGGGGGGGGAAGGGGGTGGTTGCTCTGCTCGTAAAAAACAGATGGAAAATTCGAGAAAATGGAAATAGGAATGATAGAGACGGGAGAAAGAGACTAACATAGCAGGTAGACTTCAGTCGAGGGAACACAAAGTGTCATTGCAGTGATGTATAATCCACCACTGAAACGGCAGGAGGCCAAGAGGAGGAAATATTGATGAGAGCAACAGAGCCAATGGTGGACACACTTGCTGAGGTGGCAAGAAGAGCTCACTCCAGCAGAGCCAAGTTGCTGGTTAAGGGGGATTTCAACAAGGGAGGAGATTGACTGGGAAAACCTGGAGCCCACATGGGGGTCCGAAACATGGATGAGCCAGAGGATGTTGGACGTTGGTGCTGGAAAACCTCATGCACCAACATGGTTAAGGGACATACCAGAGTGAGAGGGGAGGATGAAATGAACCAGCAGATTGGACTTGTGTTCACCTGGGCAGCTCAGACATTGAGGACATCAAGTATGAGAGTCCCCTGGAGCTAGCGGACCACGTGGTTCTGTGCTTTGAATACATAGTTGAGCTGCAAATGGAGAGAATAACAGGAGTAGAATGGGGAAAAAACCTGACTATAAAAGAGGGGACTACATATTGTTGTAGAACTTCCTGCTGGGAGGTCCAGTGGGACAGAGAAACTGGCAGGATAGCCAGTAAATGAATGATGGAATATGTTAGCACAAAATGCACGGATGCTGTGGGAAAGGTTCATTCCAAGGGCAACAGTACACCGGGGGAAGACCAGAACAAGCCCCGGTTCACCGACGGTGGTAAGGAGGCAAAAACAAAGTGCAATAGAGAATGGAAAAAGTACAGAGGGCAGAGAAACACACGAAAATTGGGAGAGATCAGTCGCAGAGCCCGGAATGAGTCGCACAGGTAAGGAGGGAAGGCCCAGCGACAGTATGAAAATGACATAGCATCGAGAATCAAGACTGACCCCGAAAACCAAAGAAAAAAAAACCCCCCCACCCCCGTTGTATAGCCACATCAGGAGGAAGACAACAGTCAAAGACCAGGTGATCAGCTTAAGGACAGGAAGGTGGAGAACTCATAAGAAATGATCAGGAGGTTATGCGAGGAGACTAAAGAGAGATTTAAGGAAGTTTTTACAGTAGAGACAGGAAGGGCTGTGGGAAGACTGAAAAGAAGGGAACATCAAGAGGGAATATACCAACAGTGTTTGGGATGACAATAACGGAACAACTGAGGAGGAGGTGAAAGAAGCTCTTAAGTGACTTGACACCTCATAAATGCGATGGGACGGGATCAACATCCCCACATGGGTCCTTAGAGAAGGAGCAGAGAGCTGTGTGTGCCTTATCCACAAATCTTCAACACATCCCTCTTTGAAACTGGGCAACTACCTGAGAAAGGAGGACAGCTAATTGTAGTCCCCATATTTAAGAAGGAAAACAGAAGAAACGAGGGCACTAAACTACAGACC
This sequence comes from Cherax quadricarinatus, assembly GCF_026875155.1. Lineage (NCBI taxonomy): Eukaryota > Metazoa > Arthropoda > Malacostraca > Decapoda > Parastacidae > Cherax > Cherax quadricarinatus. Next base: position 37,415,678 of record NC_069452.1, on the reverse strand, counting down.
TGTGTCTCTGACATGTATTCGTGTGCAAAGTCATGGAGAAAGATATCAGGAGGAGAGAGGTCGAAACTGGAAAGGGACAAGATTATAAATGAAAACCAGCATGAGTTCATGGAAGGCAAATCTTGTATCACAAACTCCTGGGAGTTTTATGACAGGGTAACGAAGTAAGACACGAGAGAGAGGGTTTGGGTAGATTAGATTGCGTTTTCTAGACTGCAGGAAGGCCTGTGACACAGTTCCCCACAAGAGATTAGTGCAGAATGCTGGAGGATCAGGCACACGTAAAAAGGAAGGGCACTGCAATGGATAAGGGATTACCTGACAGGGAGGCGGGAGCAACGAGTCATGGTACGGTGATGAGGTATCACAGTGGGCGCTGTACGAGGCGGAGTCCCACAGGGCGTCAGTTCTAGGACCAGTGCTATTTTTGAATATATGTGAACGACATGAATGGGGGGAAGGAATAGACTCTGAAGTTGTCCCTGATTTGCAGATTGATGTGAAAGTTGTTGAGAGAATAAATCGTACGAGGATGAGGCAGGACTGCCAAAGAGACATGGAGAGGTGGACATGTGGTCCAGTAACTGGCTTCTCGAGTTCAACCAGCCAAAATGCAAGTCATGAGATTGGGGAGGGGGCAAAGAAAGACCGCAGACAGAGTATAGGCTAGGTGGGACAAAGACTACAGACCTCACTCAGGGAGAAAGACCTTGGGGTGACCATAACACCGGCACATCACCGGAGGCAACATCAACCCAAATAACCGCTGGGGGCTGCAGCATACGGGTGCGCCTGGCAAACCTGAGAATAGCGTTCCAGATACCTTAATAAGGAATCGTTCAAGGACACTGTACATGGTGTATGTTAAGGGCCATACTGGAGTATGCAGCACCAGTTTCTGAAAACCCACACCTGGTCAAGCACGTAAAGGAAGTTAGAGAACGAATACAAAGGGTTTTGCAACAAGGCTAGTCCAGAGCTCCAAGGGAATGTCGTACGTGGAAAGGTTAAGGGAAATCGGACTGATGACCACTGGAGGACAGATGGGTCAGGAGACATGATAACGACATACAAGATACTGCGGGGAAATAGACCAAGGTGGACAGGATAGGATGTTCCAGAGAGGGGACACAGGGACAAAGGGTCAAAACTGGAAAGCTGAAGGGACTCAGACGAGTTCACAGGGACGTTAGGAGTATTTCTCAGTCATAGAGTTGGCAGCAAGTGGAATAGCCTAGCAAGTGAAGTAGTGGAGGCAAGAACCTACTAGTTTTAAGAAAGGTTGACAAAGCTCATGGAAGCAGAGAGAGAGAGGATCCAAGTAGCGATCAGTGAAGAGGCGGGGCCAGGAGCTGATGTCTCGACCCCTGCAACACAATAGGTGAGTACAATTAGTGAGTACACACACAGTTGGAGAGGGAATTGAAGGAAACAGTACAAGAAATGATGTACTACGTGGCAAACAAAATGCAAGGGGAGGCAGAGGAAGAGGTTTGTTCCCAAGGGAAAACAGAAATAATGGGAAGAACAGAACGAGTCCTTGGTTACCAAAGGTGTAGGGAGGCAAAAAACTGGTGTTGTACTAGAGAATGGAAAAGGTACAGAAGACAGAGAACTCAGGAAAATAAAGAGATTAGCAAAGAGCAGAAACGAATATCTGACTCAAGAAAGCATGGAGGTCCAGAGACAATATGAAAATGACATCAGCATCAAAAGTAAAGACTGACGAAGTGTTGTCGCACATCAGGAGGGGAAAACAACAGTCAAGGACCAGGTATTAATCTGACTGAGGAAGGTGATGGGGAGGAAATCACAGAACACGACCGAGAGGTATGTCAGGAGCTCAACACAAGATTAAAGAGGTATTTACAGTGGAAACAGTAGGACTCCCAGGAATCGAAAAACTGGGGGGCACACCAGCAAGTGCTGGATGAGGGTACTTATAACCAAGGATGAAAGTGAAAGAAGCTGCTATGCGAACTTGACACTCAAAGGGCGGGTGAGGACCAGACAAAATCTCTCGTGGGTCCTTAAAGAGGGCGCAGAGATATTGTGTGTGCATTAACAAAGGTCTTCAACACAGCATTGAAACTGGGTAACTCCCTCTGAGGTATGAAAAAGGCAATTGTAGTACCAATTTTAAAAAGGGAGACAGACATGAGGCACTAAACTACAGACCTGTATCACTACGTGTATTAGTTGGCAAGGTCATGGAGAAGATCATCAGGGGAGTGTGGTGGAGCACTGGAAAGAAACAAGGTGTATAATGAACAAACCAGCATGGTTTCAGGGAAGGAAAATCCTGTGTCACAAATTACTAGAGTTTTATGACAAAGGTGACAGAAGTAAGACAGAGAGAGAGGGGTGGATCGATGCATTTTTTTGGACTGCAAAAAGCCTTCCGACACAGTTCTCACAGAGGTCTGAATGTATGTCCACCCAGGCAGCTAGCCCCCCCCCCCCCCCCCCCCCCCCCCCCCCCCCACCCCCCCCCCTCTTGTAGGAGAACCTGACTGTACGTCACCCAGGCCGTGAAAGGTTGTGGAGCACCTGACTGTAGGTCCACCCAGGCCGCTGAAGGTTGTGGAGCACCTGGACTGCACGTCCACCCAGGCAGCTGAAGGTTGTAGAGCACCTGACATGTACGTCCACCCAGGCCACTGAAGTTTGTCAGGAGCACCTAGACTGTACGTGGCACCCAGGCAGCTGAAGGTGTTGTAGGAGCACCTGACTGTACGTCACCCCGAGTCCGCTGAAGGTTGTGGGTGAACCTGATGGACGTCCACCAGGCAGCTGAAGGCTGTAGGAGCACAGACTGTACGTCCACCCAGGCAGCTGAACGGTTGTACGAGCACCTGGACTGTTACTTCCACCCAGGCCGCTGAAGGTTGTATGTGCACCTGGACTATACGTCCACCCAGGCCGCTGAAGGTTGTATTGAGCACCGGACTGTACGTTCACCCAGGGATGCGGAAAGGTTTGTGGGAGCACCTGACTGTACGTCCACCAGGCCTGCTGAAAGTTGGGGGAGCACCTGATGTACGTCCACCCTCGCCGCTGAAGGTTGTGGAGCACCTGACTGCACGTCAACCAGGCTACTGAAGGTTGTAGGAGCACTTGACTGGCTCGTCCACCAGGCCGCTGCTGAATGTTGTGGGAGCACCTGACTGCAACGTCAACCAGGCCGCTTGTAACGTCCAGCAAGGCCACTGAAGGTTGTGGTGCACCTGGACTTCAACTCCTCCACCCAGGCCGCTGCACGTCCACTAGGCCGTCCTGAATGTTGATGGGAGCACCTGACTGCACGTCACCAGGGCAAATGAGGTTGTAGGAGCACTTGACTGCAGTCCACCCAGGGCCGCTGAATGTTGTGGAGGAGCACCTGACCTGCACGTCAACACAGGCCCGCTGTACGTCCTGCAAGGCCACTGAAGGTTGTGGTAGTAGCACTGACTGCACTTTCCACAAAGGACGCTGTACGTCCACCAAGGCCGGTGAAGGTTGTGGTAGCACCTGAATGTCGTCCACCCAGGGCCGCTGAAGTTGTGGGTAGCACTGACTTTTCATCACCCAGGCCGCTGAAGGTTGTGGTTGCAACTTCTCCTCAAGGTGAGGTTTCTTGACGCTGTGAGGGGCTCGTGATCTAGGGATTGGATCTGTGCTCCTATCTCCCTGAATTAGCTTAAATGCTCCATCCCCCACATGCGCTGTGTATCTTAGGGGGTTTGCGCTCCCCCCATGATTGTAATATAATAATAATGTGGGAGCACCTGACTGTAAGTCCACCAGCGTCACTGACATTGTGGAAGCACTATCCGCTCTGCACATCACCCAGGCCGATGAAGGTTGTGGAGCACTGACTGTACGTCCACCCAGACCACTGAGGGTTGTAGGAGACTGACTGTACGTCACCCAGAACCACTTGGGGTTGTGGGGAGCACCTGACTGTTAATCCACCAGGGCCGCTGAAGGTTTGTGGGAGAACTGACTATACGTCCACCCAGGCCGCTAATGGTTGTGGAGCAGCCTGACTGTACGTCACCCAGGGCCGCTGAAGGTTGTGGGCGCACCTGACACTGTATGCCCACCCAGGCCTCGCTGAAGGTTGTGGGAGCACCTGACTTATGCCACCCAGGCCACTGAAGGTTGTGGGGGGGAGCACTGACTGTACATTCACCAGGCGCTGAAGGTTGTGGGAGCACTGACTGTTATGTCCACACAGGCCACTGAAGGTTGTGGAGCAGCACCTGATGTATGTCCACCAGGCCGCTGAAGTGTGTGGGAGCACCTGACTGTATGTCCACCCAGGCCACTACTGAAGTTGTGGGAGCACCTGACTGTTACGTCCACCAGGCACTGTAGGTTGTGGGAGCACCTGACTGTATTGTTCCACCCAGGCCACTGAAGGTTTGTGGGGAGGCACCTGACTGTATGTCCACCCAGCGCTTGAAGGTTATGGGAGCACCTGACTGTATTGTCCACCCAGGCTCTGAAGGCTGTGGGGCACTGTCTGTAGTCCACCCATGCCACTGAAGGTTGTGGGGGTAGCACCTGACTGTACGTCCACCAGGCCACGGAAGGTTGTTGGGAGCACCTGACTGTACGTCCATCCCAGGCCACTGAAGTTGTGGGAAGCACCTGACTGTACTTCCACCCAGGCCACTGAAGGTTGTGGGGAGCACGTGACTGTATGTCCACCCAGGCACTACTGAGGGGGGTTTTGTGGGAGCACCTGTATGTACGTCCACCCAGACACTGAAGGTTGTAGGAGCACATGACTGTACGTCCACCCAGGCACTGAAGGTTTGTGGGAGCTCGTGACTGTATGTCCACCCAGACCACTGAGGTTGTGGGGAGCACCTGACTGTACATCACCCAGCCGCTGAAGGTTGTAGGAGCACTGACTGTTACGTCACCACCCAGGCTGACTGAAGGTTGTGAGGAGACCTGATCTGTACGTCCCCAGGGCTGCTGAAGGTTGTAGGGGAGCACCTGACTGTATGTCACCAGGCTGCTGAAGGTTTGTGGGAGCACTGACTGTTCGTCCACCAGGCCCCTGAAGGTTGTGGGAGCACGTGACTGTATGTCACCAGACCACTGAGGGTTGTGCCGTGAGCACCTGACTGTACATCCACCCAGTCCGCTGAAGGTTGTATAGGGCACCTGACTGTACGTCACCAGGCTGCTGAAGGTTGTAGGGAGAGACACCCCCTGACTGTACGTCCACCCAGGCTGCTGAAGGTTGTGGGAGCACTGACTGTTATGTCCACCCAGGGCCGCTGAAGAGTTGTAGGAGCACCTGATGACGTCCACCCAGGCTGCTGAGGTTGTAGGAGCACCTGACTGTACGTCACCAGGCTGCTGAAGGTTGTGGGAGCACCTGACTGTATGTCCACCCTGGCTGCTGAAGGTTGTGGGAGCACTGGACTTTACGTCCACCCCTGGGCTGTGAAGGTTGTGGGAGGCACTGACTGTATGTCCACCCAGGACCACTGAAGGGTTGTGGAGCCACCTGACTGTATGCTCCACCAGGCACTGAAGTATGTGGGAGCACCTGACTGTTATGTCCACCCAGGCACTGAAGCTGTGGTGCACCTGACTGATGTCACCCAGGCCACGAAGGTTGTGGGAGCACCTGACTGTATGTCCACCCCAGGCCGCTGAAAGGTTGTGGGAGCACCTCTGACTGCACGTCCACCAAGGCCACTGAAGGATTGTAGGCAGACTGACTGCACGTCCACCAAGGCCACTGAAGGTTGTAGGAGCACCTGACTGCACGTCCACCCAGGGCCGTTGAGGATGTGGTAGCACCTCTCCTTCAAGGGAGGTTCCTTGACCCTGTGTGATGGGCGCTTGATCTAGGGAAAATGGATCTGTGCTCAGCTCCTGAATTGAGCGAGAAACCTCCCATCCACCCACATGTGCTGTATAATCTTAGGGGGGTGTTTAGCGTTCCCCCCATGGCTTGTAAATAACAATACATGTGGGAGCACCTGACTACATCCACCCGGCACTGAGGGTTTTGTGGGAAGACACCTGACTGTACGTCACCCAGGCGCTCTGAACATTGTGGAGCACCTAACTGTACGTCCACCCAGGCCGCTGAACGTTGTGGGAAGCACCTGACTGTACATCCACCCAGCCGCTGAGGGTTGTGGGAGGCACCTGACTGTTACGTCCAACCAGGCAGATGAAGGTTGTAGGAGCACTGACTGTTCGTCACCCAGGCAGCTGATGGTTGTGGGAGCACCTGACTGTACGTCCACCCAGGCAGCTGAAGGTTGTAGGTAAGAAGCCACCGGGACTGTATGTCACCAGCAGCTCGAAGGTTGTAGGAGCCACTGACTGTACGTCCACCCAGGCCGCTGGAAGTTGTGGAAAAGCAACCTGACTGTAGGTCCACCCAGGCCGCTGAAGGTTGTGGGAGCCACCGGATCGGCACGTCCACCCAGGCAGCTGAAGGTTGTAGGTGCACCTGACTGTACGTCACCAGGCCACTGAAGTTTGTAGGAGCACCTGACTGTACGTGCACCAGGCAGACTGAAGGTTTGTAGGAAGCACCTGACTGTACGTCCACCCAGTCCGCTGAAGGGTTGTGGGAGCACTGACTGCACGTCCACCCAGGCAGTGAAGGCTTTGGGAGACTGGACTGTACGTCCCACCCAGGCAGTGCAGGGTAGTACGAGCACTGGACTGTACGTTCCACCCAGGCCGCTGAGGTTGTTTGAGCACATGACTATACGTCCACCCAGGCGCTGAAGGTCGTATGAGCACCAGACTGTACGTTCACCCCAGGCTGCGGAAGGTTGTCGGAGCACCTGACTGTACCGTACACCAGCTTGCTGAAGTTGGGGGCACTGACTTTTTTTGTACGTCCACCCTCGCCGCTGAAGGTTGTGGAGAGCACTGACTGCACGTCCACCATGGCAACTGAAGGTTGTAGGGAGCACTTGACTGCACGTCCACCCAGGCCGTGAATGTTGTGGGAAGCACTGACTGCACGTTCAACCCAGGCCGCAGACGTTCTGCAAGGCCACTGATGGTTGGGGTAGCACCTGACTTCCCTCCACCCAGGCCGCTGCAACGTCCACTAAGGCCGCGCTGAATGTTGTGGGAGCACCTGACTGCACGTCACCAGGCAAATGAAGGTTGTAGGAGCACTTGATTGCACGTCCACCCAGGCCGCTGCTGATATGTTGGGAGCACCTGACGCACACGTCAACCCCAGGCCGCTTACGACCAGCAAGGCCACTGAAGGTTGTGGTAGCTCCTGATGCACTTCCACCCAGGCCGCTGTACGGTCCACCAAGGCCGCTGAAGGTTTGTGGTAGCAACCTGACTGTTCGTCCACCAAGGTCGCGCTGAAGGTGTGGTAGCACCTGACTGTACATCCACCCCAGGCGCTGATGGTTGAGGTGCACTTCTCCTCAGGGAGGTTTCTTGACGCTGGTGAGGGGCCCTCTCTTGATCTAGGGAATTGGAGCTGTGATCCATTCCCTGAATTTGAGCATAAATGCTCCCATCCCCCACATGCGCTGGTGTAATTTAGGGGTTTAGCGACTCCTCCATGATTGTATAAATATTTATAATGTGGGAGCACCTGACTGTAAGTCCACCCAGGCCGCTGAACATTCGTGGAAGCACCTAACTGCACATCCACCCAGGCCGTGAAGGTGTAGGAGCACCTGACTGTACGTCCACCAGACCATGAGGGTTGTAGGAGCACTGACTGTACGTCCACCCGACCACTGAGGGTTGTGGGAGCACCTGACTGTAACATCACCCAGGCCGCTGATGTTGTGGGAGCACTGACTATAGTCCACCCAGGCCGCTAAAGGTTGTGGGAGCACCTGAACTGTACGTCCTCCCAGCCGCTGAAGGTTGTGGGAGCACCTGACTTGTATGCCCACCCAGGCCGCTGAAGGTTGTGGGAGCACCTGACTGTTTGTCCACCCAGGCCAATGAAGGTTGTGGGGAGCACCTGACTGACATTCACCCAGGCCGCTGAAGGTGGTGGGAGCACCTGGTACTGTTTTGTCCACACAGGCCACTGAAGGTTGTGGGTGCACCTGACTTGTATGTCCACCAGGGCCGCTGGAAGTGTTGTGGGTGCACCTGACTGTTTGCCCCAGGCCACTGAGGTTGTGGGAGCACCTGACTGTACGTCCACCCTGGCCACTGAAGGTTGTGGGAAAGCACCTGACTGTATGTCCTCCCAGGGCCACTGAAGGTTGTGGAGCACTGACTGTATGTCCACCCAGGCCGCTGAAGGTTATGGGAGCACTGACTGTAAGTCCACCAGGCCACTGAAGCTGTGATTCAGGAGCAGCCCTGACTGTACGTCCACCCATGCCACTTGAAGGTTGTGGGAGCACCTCCTGACTGTACGTTCACCAGGCCACTGAAGGTTGTGGGGCACCTGACTGTACGGGGGGTCACCCAGGCCACTGAAAGGTTGTGGGAAGCACCTGACTGTCCGTCCACCCAGGCCACTGAAGGTTGTGGGAGCACGTTACCTGTTATTGTCCCCCAGGCTATGAAGGTTGTGGAGCCACCTGTATGTTCGTCCAACCAGGCCACTGAAGGTTGTAGGAGCACTGACTGTACATCCACCCAGGCCACTGAAGGTTGTGTGGGAGACTTGACTGTATGTCCAACCAGACCACTGAGGGTTGTGTGGAGCAACTGACTTACATCCACCCAGGCCGACTGAAGGTTGTAGGAGCACCTGACTGTACGTTCCACCCAGGCTGGCTGAAGGTTGTAGGAGCACCTGCTGTACGTCCACCCAGGCTGCTGATGGTTGTGGAGCACCTGATGTATGTCCACCAAGGCTGCTCTGGAAGGTTGTGGAGCACCTGACTGTTACGTCCACACAGGCCACTGAAGGTTGTTTTTCTGGGAGCACGTGACTGTATGCTCCAACAACCCAGACCACTGAGGGTTGTGGGAGCACCTGACTGTACATCCAACCAGGCCGGCTGAAGGTTGTAGGTAGCACCTGATGTACGTCCACCCAGGATGCCGAAGGTTTGTTGGAAGCACCTGACTGTTACGTCCACCCAGCGCTGTGGAAGGTTGTGGGAGCACCTGACTGTATGTCCAACCAGGCCGCTCTGAAGGTTGTAGGAGCACCTGACTGTAGTCCACCCAGGCTGCTGAAGGTTGTAGGAGCACCTGCTGTACGTCCACCCAGGCTGCCTGAAGGTTGTTGGGAGCACCTGCTGTTATGTCCACCCAGGCTGTGAAGGTTGTGGGGATGCACCTGACTGTACGTCCACCCAGGTCTGCTGGAAGGTTGTGGGAGCACTGACTGTATGTCCACCCAGGATGCTGAGGTTTGTGGGAGCACCTGACCTGTACGTCCACCCAGGTTGGGGCTGAAGGTTGTAGGAGCACCTGATGTACGTCCACCAGCTGTACTGAGGTTGTGGGAGCACCTGGACTGTAACGTCCACCAGGCGCAGAGGTTGTGGGAGCACCTGACTGTACGTCCACCCAGCTGCTGACGGTTGTGGGAGCACCTGATGTAGTCCACCCAGGCTGCTGAAGGTTGTGGAGCACTGACTGTACGTCCACCCAGGGCTGCTGAAGGTGTGGAGCACCTGACTGTTGTCCACCCAGCAGTGAAGGTTGTGGGAGCACCTGACCAGTTACGTCACCCAGGCTGCTGAGGTTGTAGAGCACTGACTGGTACGTTCCACCCAGGCTGCTTGAAGGTTGTGGGAGCACCGATCTGTACGTCCCACCCAGGTGACTGAAGGGTTTTGTAGGAGCACCTTGACTGTACGTCCACCAGGCTTGCTGAAGGTTGTGGGAGCACTGACTGTATGTCTCCACCCAGGCTGCTGAAGGTTGTGTGGCTAGCACCTGACTGTATGTCCACCCAGGCTTGCTGAAGGTTTGGTGGGAGCACTCTGGACTGTATGTCCACCAAGGCTGCTGAAGGTTGTGGAGCACCTGACTGTATGTCCACCCAGGCCACTGAAGGTTGTGGGAGCACCTGCTGTACGTCCACCCAGGCTGCTGAAGGTTGTTTCTTGGGAGCACCTGACTGTATGTCCACCCAGGGGCTGAGGTTGTGGGGCAACCTGTACTGTACGTCCACCCAGGCTGCTGAAGGTTGTGGGAGCACCTGACTGTATGTCCACCCAGGCTGCTGAAGGTTGTCGGGTGCACTGACTGTATGTCCACTCAGGCTGCTGAAGGTTGTGGGAGCACCTGACTGTATGTCCACCCAGGCTGCTGAAGGTTGTGGGTGCACCTGACTGTATGTCCACCAGGCTGCTGAAGGTTTGTGGGAAGACTGACTGTACGTCCACCCAGGCTGCTGATAGGTTGTTGGGAGCACTGACTTGTTATGTCCACCAGGCTGTCTGAAGGTTTGTGGAGCACCTGGACTGTATGTCCACCCAGGCTGCCTTGAAAGGTTGTTGGGGAGCCACCTGAATGTATTGGTCCCTCAGGCTGCTGAAGGTTGGTGGGAGCACCTGAACTGTATGTCCACCCAGGCTGCTGAAGGTTGTGGGAGAGCACCTGACTGTACGTCCACCCAGGCTTGCTGAAGGTTGTTGGGAGCCACGTGACTGTATGTCCACCCAGGCTGCTGAAGGTTTTGTGGGAGCACCTGCTGTACGGTCCACCCAGCCACTGAAGGTTGTGGGAGCACATGACTGTACGTCCACCAGGCCACTGAAGGTTGTGGGAGCACATGATGGTGGTTCACCCAGGAAACTGAAGGTGTGGGAGCACTGACTGGAGGTCCACCCAGGCCACTGAAAGGTGTTGGGGGAAGCACCTGACTGGTGGTTCACCCAGGGAAACTGGAAGGTTTGTGGGGCACTGACTGGTGGTGGTTCACCCAGGGAACTGAAGGTTGTGGGCGCACCTGATGGAGGTCACCCAGGCCGCTGTACAGGGGCTGCACTGTCAGGGCCTGCCAATCAATTATTATATCGAAAATTTAGCAATGATTTCAAAAAATGAAAATTTTTAAACATATGAAAATAATTTATTAACATGTCTATTGTAATTATTTTATTTATTTTGAAAATTTTTCTGTTCAGTTAAAATGAAAAATATAATCGTAATTAAAAAATCTGAAAGAGTAAGGTATTGAAAATAATATTTGTAATTGTTGCCTCTAATCCACTGTTCATACTCTATCTACTTACTAATTTTATCTCTACCCACAACACTCACACATCTCACTCACTACACTCACACTAATCAAATGCTCATCTCCCCTTACACTAATACACACACACACTTATAACACACCACACACACACACACACACACCACACAACACACACACACACAAACACAACAACTCACACACACACACACACACATACACACCACCACACACCACACACCAAACACCTCACACACACACACACACACACACACACACACATCACACACACACACAACCCATACACCACACACCACACACACAGACACACAGACGTGGGTTGGTAAACAAGGCTCGGAAACCTTAGCGTTGAAAGACGCTAATATCAGCTAGAAGTAATCAGTGTAGTGTAACCGTCAAGTGATCATACTACGAGTGATAATTAAAGTTATTAGTTAAAGAAAAGTGAGAGGAAAGCTGAATCATAAATTTCAAAGGCTACCGTTGGGGGTTCTTAGGCCGCTGTTGCCACATTGGTAGCGGTAGGCCTGATGAAGTGACGTCACGACAAGTTGTGTGCATTATACTATGAAGTGAAGTGTATATAATGTGAGTGTATACTATCATCAGTGAAAGTGAAGTGAGGAGTAAGCGGGATGTACGAGAATATATGGTTTAATCATCACGGGTGAAGGATCCTCAAAATAGGGATTTAGGCTACGTACGACTACTTCGTCATCAGCACTGGCAACTTTCACGCCAAGTTTTATTCGCTAGTTGTGGTTTGGCATGTTGACGGCCCTTGGCTGGCTTTGCATAATGTTTGATGATGGTCACTCACTCCTGCAAGCTATTACCAGATTTAGAATAGAAATGCATTAGACAGAGAATATAGGGTTGACGAAGTGGTGGGATGGTAGGTGGGACAAGCTTTTAAGGGCAACATTGTAAGACCGTGCTAGGGTAGGTCCCAGGAGGGTTGTGTCAGGTCAAAAGAAGTTGCGGCCAGTTAATTACACCGCACAAGACACACTCACAAACACACACACACCCCCCCACACACACGCACACACACACACACTATGTACACAGAAGTGTAATACCGGTAGTTAATTAGCAGTAAGAATACTTAGGAAGCTAGGAAGTCTCTCTCATATGTGAACAAGGAAAATGATAATAAACCAGTAACAATTACACGCAATCCAGAAAGGGAATAAGTAGAGAGAGTAGCATAATTGGGAAAGATAAATGAGACTAAATTTGTGCCACACGGGCGGAATCTTTCAACCAACACCACCCCCCTAACCCTCCCTCCCTCACACACAAGCACACACACACAAGGGTAGACACACACACACCACACACATCACACACACATACACCACATACACACGCACACACATACATACATACACACATACGTCAATCACACACCAGCAACACACAAACACAAACAAACCCACACTCCACACCACACACACAACACATTCACAACACATACAACAATATACCACACAAACACATACACCACACACATCTCACCACACACACCACACACCTCACACACACCAACCACACACCACACACGTACACACCTCACACACACACACACACACACACACGCACGCACACACACCCACACACACACACACACGCACATACACACACACACACACACCACACATTACAACAAACACATACACACACACACATACACACTAACACATATACACCACACACATATACACCACACACACACATACACACACACACCACACACACACACACCACACACACACACACAACACAACCACACACACACACACACCCAACACCCACACACACACACACACACCACACCACACCACACACACACACACACACACCACACAACCACACCACACCACACACACACAACACACACACCACACACACACCCCACCCACACACCACACCACACACACACACACACACCACACACACTCCAACGCACCACACACACACGCACCACACACACCACTACACACACACACACACACACACACACACACACAACACACGCCACACACATACACACACACACACACACACACACACACAACACACACTCACACCACACCCTCCACCACTTGACACAAACACTAGACACAAAAACACGTACCACCCCTTCTCTAACCACCTCACCTTAGCCACCTACCCCTCCCCTCCAAACCACTAACCCTTTCCCCAAACCGTCCTAACCCCCACCCAACAACCTCCCTCCAATACAATCCTCCCCCACACATCCCCCTAACCATCCATCCCCTCTCTCCCCCAAACCTTCTAACTCCCTCCCCAAACTATATATACCCCTCCAATAACATCTCCCCCCTCCCACACCATCCAGCCCCTCTCCTAACCTATCTATCCCCTCCCCTTAACCAGGCTGAGGGACAAGGGGTTCCTCCCAAGGACGAATTGAGAGGGAGGAATGGGAGTAGAGCTCCTGAAAAGGGAGGAAGACTGGGGAAGGAGACTAGATGAGCTGGAAAGGAATATGACAAGAGAGGTTAGCAGCAGAAAGAAATGCAGAAAGGTGGAAGCAACCAGGCCACCAGAAGCAGAAAGAAATCAAGATTAGAGAGGATTAGAAGAGGAGCTGAGGACATCTGATTGAACGCACAGAGACAAAGAAATTACAGGAAGTAGCATCGGCAAAGGCTACTTCGAACACAGACAACAGGTTCCGAAGGAAGATGGAAACTAACTGTATTGCAAGAGGTCCTGTCAAACCCAAATGGGGCCAAAACAAGACAGGGAGCACCTAGGACAGATAGAGGAGGTTGGAAGACATCGAAGGAACTTGGACATGTGCAAGGACCTTACAGATACCTGTGGGGCCCAGGAGCAGGTGAGCAGAAAAGATAAACCAAGAAGCATAGGGGCATAACGAGGGAAGGGACGGAAGGAAGGAACACTCCACGGGAAGGAACTAAAACACATCAGAGGATGCAATGGGAGTCACAGTGGGAGGTGGAGAAGAAAAGGGAGAGATCCGTGTTTGGTCTTGGGTAGACGAAGCTAAAAGGGACAAGGAAAACTTATGATGAAAGAAAGCGGAGGAGAAAAAGCGATTGAAACATCATGAAAAGTGATAGGCGAAGGGGGACATGACCCAGGTGGCAAAATTTTCGGAGAATTGGGTGGTTCAAAAAAGAAAAAAGGAATCGGACTCTCAAAGTAATTTTTTAAGGCAGAATCAACCCGAACCATGATCCTGGCAGGGAGAAAGCACGGCCTGAGAGGCCATAAGGAGTTCCGGAGTGTGTACCTCGACCCCCGAGACAGAACACAGGACGAAAGGGAAAGACAATGAAGAGAGAGTTCAAAAACGAAAAGGAGAAATTGGGAGAGGAAATGAAAAAGGAGAGCAGAATAACAAGGAATTCAAATGGAAGGACAAGGCACCCCCCAGAAACACTGCAGAAGAACTCCAGCCCCGACATCCCCAAGGAATCTGAACAATCCAAACAACCATCACACACCGATCCTCTGTTCCACCCCCCCGCACCACAGTTACAGTTTTAGAACAGAAGTTGAAGGTTTGGTACACAAACTCTGCAGATGGATTAATACGAATAAACATGAGGAATGGTGCAAGAAAGAGTAATGAGAAGTCCCCAGACATCATAGCAGTTACAGAAACAAAAAATCATGGAGACAATAACGATGCACATCTTCCCACCCGGATACCAGATCATATGAGAGAGAAAAATAGAAAGGGGCCAGGGGGGGGGGGAAGGGGGTGGTTGCTCTGCTCGTAAAAAACAGATGGAAAATTCGAGAAAATGGAAATAGGAATGATAGAGACGGGAGAAAGAGACTAACATAGCAGGTAGACTTCAGTCGAGGGAACACAAAGTGTCATTGCAGTGATGTATAATCCACCACTGAAACGGCAGGAGGCCAAGAGGAGGAAATATTGATGAGAGCAACAGAGCCAATGGTGGACACACTTGCTGAGGTGGCAAGAAGAGCTCACTCCAGCAGAGCCAAGTTGCTGGTTAAGGGGGATTTCAACAAGGGAGGAGATTGACTGGGAAAACCTGGAGCCCACATGGGGGTCCGAAACATGGATGAGCCAGAGGATGTTGGACGTTGGTGCTGGAAAACCTCATGCACCAACATGGTTAAGGGACATACCAGAGTGAGAGGGGAGGATGAAATGAACCAGCAGATTGGACTTGTGTTCACCTGGGCAGCTCAGACATTGAGGACATCAAGTATGAGAGTCCCCTGGAGCTAGCGGACCACGTGGTTCTGTGCTTTGAATACATAGTTGAGCTGCAAATGGAGAGAATAACAGGAGTAGAATGGGGAAAAAACCTGACTATAAAAGAGGGGACTACATATTGTTGTAGAACTTCCTGCTGGGAGGTCCAGTGGGACAGAGAAACTGGCAGGATAGCCAGTAAATGAATGATGGAATATGTTAGCACAAAATGCACGGATGCTGTGGGAAAGGTTCATTCCAAGGGCAACAGTACACCGGGGGAAGACCAGAACAAGCCCCGGTTCACCGACGGTGGTAAGGAGGCAAAAAC
The DNA here is from genome assembly GCF_026875155.1 of Cherax quadricarinatus. Lineage (NCBI taxonomy): Eukaryota > Metazoa > Arthropoda > Malacostraca > Decapoda > Parastacidae > Cherax > Cherax quadricarinatus. The sequence goes on along the minus strand of NC_069452.1, from coordinate 37,399,958 downwards.
AAAGTGCAATAGAGAATGGAAAAAGTACAGAGGGCAGAGAAACACACGAAAATTGGGAGAGATCAGTCGCAGAGCCCGGAATGAGTCGCACAGGTAAGGAGGGAAGGCCCAGCGACAGTATGAAAATGACATAGCATCGAGAATCAAGACTGACCCCGAAAACCAAAGAAAAAAAAACCCCCCCACCCCCGTTGTATAGCCACATCAGGAGGAAGACAACAGTCAAAGACCAGGTGATCAGCTTAAGGACAGGAAGGTGGAGAACTCATAAGAAATGATCAGGAGGTTATGCGAGGAGACTAAAGAGAGATTTAAGGAAGTTTTTACAGTAGAGACAGGAAGGGCTGTGGGAAGACTGAAAAGAAGGGAACATCAAGAGGGAATATACCAACAGTGTTTGGGATGACAATAACGGAACAACTGAGGAGGAGGTGAAAGAAGCTCTTAAGTGACTTGACACCTCATAAATGCGATGGGACGGGATCAACATCCCCACATGGGTCCTTAGAGAAGGAGCAGAGAGCTGTGTGTGCCTTATCCACAAATCTTCAACACATCCCTCTTTGAAACTGGGCAACTACCTGAGAAAGGAGGACAGCTAATTGTAGTCCCCATATTTAAGAAGGAAAACAGAAGAAACGAGGGCACTAAACTACAGACCTGTGTCTCTGACATGTATTCGTGTGCAAAGTCATGGAGAAAGATATCAGGAGGAGAGAGGTCGAAACTGGAAAGGGACAAGATTATAAATGAAAACCAGCATGAGTTCATGGAAGGCAAATCTTGTATCACAAACTCCTGGGAGTTTTATGACAGGGTAACGAAGTAAGACACGAGAGAGAGGGTTTGGGTAGATTAGATTGCGTTTTCTAGACTGCAGGAAGGCCTGTGACACAGTTCCCCACAAGAGATTAGTGCAGAATGCTGGAGGATCAGGCACACGTAAAAAGGAAGGGCACTGCAATGGATAAGGGATTACCTGACAGGGAGGCGGGAGCAACGAGTCATGGTACGGTGATGAGGTATCACAGTGGGCGCTGTACGAGGCGGAGTCCCACAGGGCGTCAGTTCTAGGACCAGTGCTATTTTTGAATATATGTGAACGACATGAATGGGGGGAAGGAATAGACTCTGAAGTTGTCCCTGATTTGCAGATTGATGTGAAAGTTGTTGAGAGAATAAATCGTACGAGGATGAGGCAGGACTGCCAAAGAGACATGGAGAGGTGGACATGTGGTCCAGTAACTGGCTTCTCGAGTTCAACCAGCCAAAATGCAAGTCATGAGATTGGGGAGGGGGCAAAGAAAGACCGCAGACAGAGTATAGGCTAGGTGGGACAAAGACTACAGACCTCACTCAGGGAGAAAGACCTTGGGGTGACCATAACACCGGCACATCACCGGAGGCAACATCAACCCAAATAACCGCTGGGGGCTGCAGCATACGGGTGCGCCTGGCAAACCTGAGAATAGCGTTCCAGATACCTTAATAAGGAATCGTTCAAGGACACTGTACATGGTGTATGTTAAGGGCCATACTGGAGTATGCAGCACCAGTTTCTGAAAACCCACACCTGGTCAAGCACGTAAAGGAAGTTAGAGAACGAATACAAAGGGTTTTGCAACAAGGCTAGTCCAGAGCTCCAAGGGAATGTCGTACGTGGAAAGGTTAAGGGAAATCGGACTGATGACCACTGGAGGACAGATGGGTCAGGAGACATGATAACGACATACAAGATACTGCGGGGAAATAGACCAAGGTGGACAGGATAGGATGTTCCAGAGAGGGGACACAGGGACAAAGGGTCAAAACTGGAAAGCTGAAGGGACTCAGACGAGTTCACAGGGACGTTAGGAGTATTTCTCAGTCATAGAGTTGGCAGCAAGTGGAATAGCCTAGCAAGTGAAGTAGTGGAGGCAAGAACCTACTAGTTTTAAGAAAGGTTGACAAAGCTCATGGAAGCAGAGAGAGAGAGGATCCAAGTAGCGATCAGTGAAGAGGCGGGGCCAGGAGCTGATGTCTCGACCCCTGCAACACAATAGGTGAGTACAATTAGTGAGTACACACACAGTTGGAGAGGGAATTGAAGGAAACAGTACAAGAAATGATGTACTACGTGGCAAACAAAATGCAAGGGGAGGCAGAGGAAGAGGTTTGTTCCCAAGGGAAAACAGAAATAATGGGAAGAACAGAACGAGTCCTTGGTTACCAAAGGTGTAGGGAGGCAAAAAACTGGTGTTGTACTAGAGAATGGAAAAGGTACAGAAGACAGAGAACTCAGGAAAATAAAGAGATTAGCCAAAGAGCCAGAAACGAATATGCACAGATAAGCAAGGAGGCTCAGAGACAATATGAAAATGACATAGCATCAAAAAGTAAAGACTGACCGAAGCTGTTGTACAGCCACATCAGGAGGGAAAACAACAGTCAAGGACCAGGTAATCAGACTGAGGAAGGGTGATGGGGAATTCACCAGAAACGACCGAGAGGTATGTCAGGAGCTCAACACAAGATTTAAAGAGGTATTTACAGTGGAAACCAGTAGGACTCCAGGAAATCAGAACAGGGGGGCACACCAGCAAGTGCTGGATGAGGTACATATAAACCAAGGAGGGAAGTGAAGAAGCTGCTATGCGAACTTGACACTCAAAGGCGGTGGGACCAGACAACATCTCTCCGTGGGTCCTTAAAGAGGGAGCAGAGATATTGTGTGTGCCATTAACAAAGATCTTCAACACATCATTTGAAACTGGGTAACTCCCTGAGGTATGAAAAATGGCAAATGTAGTCCCAATTTTTAAAAAGGGAGACAGACATGAGGCACTAAACTACAGACCTGTATCACTAACGTGTATAGTATGCAAGGTCATGGAGAAGATCATCAGGAGGGGGTGGTGGAGCACCTGGAAAGAAACAATGTATAATTGACAACCAGCATGGTTTCAGGGAAGGAAAATCCTGTGTCACAAATCTACTAGAGTTTTATGACAAGGTGACAGAAGTAAGACAAGAGAGAGAGGGGTGGATCGACTGCATTTTTTTGGACTGCAAAAAGGCCTTCGACACAGTTCCTCACAAGAGGTTACTGAAAAAGATAGAAGATCAGGCACACATAACAGGAAAGGCACTGCAATGGATCAGAGAATACCTGACAGGGAGGCAACAACGAGTCATGGTACGTGACGAGGTGTCAGAGTGGGCGCTTGTGACAAGCGGGGATCCACAGGGGTCAGTCCTAGGACCTGTGCTGTTCTTGGTATATGTGAACGACATAACGGAAGGGATAGACTCAGAAGTGTCCTTGTTTGCAGATGATGTGAGTTAATGAGAAGAATCAAATCGGGTGAGGATCAGGCAGGACTACAAAGAGACTGGACAGGCTGCAAGCCTGGTCCAGCAACTGGCTCCTTGAGTTTAACCCTGCCAAATGCAAAGTCATGAAGATTGGGGAATGGGCAAAGAAGACCGCAGACACAATATAGTTTAGATGGCCAAAGACTGCAAACCTCACTCAAGGAAAAAGATCTGGGGGTGGTATAACACCGAGCATATCTCCTGAGGCGCACATAAATCAGATAACTGCTGCAGCATACGGGCGCCTGGCAAACCTACGGATAGCGTTCCGATACCTCAGTAAGGAGTCGTTCAAGACCCTGTATACCATTTACGTCAGGCCCATACTGGAGTATGCAGCACCAGTTTGGAATCCACACCTAGTCAAGCACGTCAAGAAATTAGAGAAAGTGCAAAGGTTTGCAACAAGACTAGTCCCAGAGCTACGGGGATTGTCCTACGAGGAAAGGTTGAGGGAAATCGGCCTGACGACACTGGAGGCCAGGAGGGTCAGGGGAGACATGATAACGACATATTAAATACTGAGCGGAATAGACAAGGTGGACAAAGACAGGATGTTCCAGAGATGGGACACAGACACAAGAGGTCACAATTGGAAGTTGAAGACTCAGATGAATCGAAGGGATGTTAGGAAGTATTTCTTCAGTCATAGAGTAGTCAAGTCGTGGAATAGCCTAGAAAGTGAAGTAGTGGAGGCGGGAACCATACATAGTTTTAAGGCGAGGTATGATAGAGCTCATGTAGCAGGGAGAGAGAGGACCTAGTAGCAATCAGTGAAGAGGCGGGGCCAGGAGCTATGACTCGACCCCTGCAACCACAAATAGGTGAGTACAAATAGGTGAGTACACTACCCATCACTACTCACACTATGCATTTACTGCCCCTTACACTACCCATCACTACTCACACTATGCACTTACTGCTCCTCACACTACCCATCACTACTCACACTATGCACTTACTGCCCCTAACACTACCCATCACTACTCACACTATGCACTTACTGAACCTCACACTACCCATCACTACTCACACTATGCACTTACTGCTCACCACACTACCCATCACTACTCACACTATGCACTTACTGCCCCCACACAACACTTCATTATTCACACTATGCACTTACTGCCCCTCACACTACCCATCACTACTCACACTATGTACTTACAGCTCCTCACACTACCCATCACTACTCACACTATGCACTTACTGCCCTTAACACTACCCATCACTACTCACACTATGCACTTACTGCCCCTCACACTACCCATCACTACTCACACTATGCACTTACTGAACCTAACATACCCATTACTACTCACACTATGCACTTACTGAACCTCACACTACCCATCACTACTCACACTATGCACTCACGCCCCTCACACTACCCCCATACTCCCCTATGACTTACTGCCCCCCACACTCCCCCCAGCCCCACCTTGACTTCTTCTCCCTACCCCTCACTACCACATATGCACTAACGAACCTCACACTACCCATCACACTCAATATGCACTTCTGCCCCTCACACTACCCTCACTACCACCACCCTTAGTGC
>NC_069452.1:37362128-37394540 GCF_026875155.1 Cherax quadricarinatus | reverse complement strand
CATGAAAGGACAGGGAGGTTAAAACCAATCTTTCGGGGAAGGTGAAAAAGGAACAGATTGTGAGTTTTGGGGAGGTACGTGAGGCATTAGGGTTAGAATAAAAAAGGGGGTTAAAGCAGGGAAACTGACGGGATCATGACGAAATTTTTAAAAGCAGGGGGGGATTTTTGTTGGAGTGGTTGGTATTTTTTTTTTTAATAAATGTATGAAAGGGGGGGAAGGTTTCCTGGGTTTTTGGGCGGAGGGGCATTTTTTGGGTCCCTTTATATAAAGGGAAGGGGGACAAAAGAAAAATTGAAAAAAATTTATAGAGAAATAAGTTTATTAGTTTTCCCGGGAAAAAGTGAAAGGGTTTAGAGTTAAAATTTGAAAAAATTAGAGGAAAGGGACAAAAATGTGGGGATTGGGATGAGCAAGGAGGCTTAGAGTGGGTAGGGGTTGTGTAGATAAGTGTTTACATTAAAAGCTTATATGTGAACAGTATTTAGAAAATTAGGGAAGTTTTTATTGCATTTATGGTTTTAAAGGAAAAGGATATGTTTAGAGGGGTTTAGGGGGGGAAAAATGTGGCAGATGTTGAAAGTATATGGAAAATAGGTGGTAAGTTACTAAAGGGCTGTAAAGAGTTTTTTATGAGGATAGTGAGGCCCCGGGTTTTAGGGTGTTTTAGAAGAGAGGGAGAATACTTCCCGGAAAAAAGTGGTCTTAGACAGGGTTGTGTAATGTCACCATGGTTTTTTAAAAAATTATTTATAGAGGGGGTTGTAAAAAGTAAAATGCTAGGGTGTTTGGGGGGGATGGGGTTTTTAAAAAATGGGGGAAAACAAATAAAAAAATGGGAATTGACACAGTTGTTTTTTCTGATGTTTCTGTGCTTAAAGGGAGATTTAAAAAAAAAATTGGGAAAGGTTTGTGGACGAGTTTTGGGGAATGTGTTAAAGGTTAGAAAGTTGAAAGTGAAAAATAGAAAGAGTAAATTTATGAGGGGATTAAAAGATTAGATAAAAAAAAATTTGGGTATCAAATTTTGGGGGGGGAGGAGAAAGGAAAAAGTGAAAGTTTTAGATACTTGGGAGTTTAAAAAATTTTCGGTGGGGTTTGGGTTTATTTAAAGGAAAAGGTTAAACTAAAAATTTATGAGGGAAAAAAAGGGTGAGTGGTGGGATTGAGGTTTATGTGGGGGACTAAAAAAAATTATCTATGGCAGCAAAAAAGGAAGTGTATGAAAGTTAGTAAATTCCAACACTCTTTATGGGTATGAAGCTTGGGTTGTGAATGCAGCGCCCAGGAGCGGTTGGGGCAGTGGAGATGTCCTGGGCTAAGGGAATGTTGTGGTTTTTTGAAAAATTAAGAAAAAAATTTTGGGAATTTTTGTTGGGATAAAATTTGAAGGTGTGGAGTTAAAAAATATTAGTCAGAGGGCGGAAGAGGGGTTTGGGTTTTGGGTTTGGGTTTTGGGCATTTAGAGAGAAAGGATCAAAAATAGAAATTGAAAATGGAGGCATTTTTAAAACTGTAGGGGGAAAGGGGAAAGGGGGGGGTAGGGGGCCCTCCCCGAAAAAGGTTTTGGGAAAGGTTTGGGGTTTAAAGGGGGGTTTTGTGGGCGAGAAAGGTTGGACTTCCAGGGGGCGTGCTTGGCGTGTTGATAGGAGTGAATGGAGAAAGAAAGGTTTTGGGACCTGGCGATTTTTTAGAGTGTTTAAACAGGGTTTAAAATTTAGGGAAGGGAAATTTAGGGGGAAACCGGTTTTTTTATATAGCCCGGGCTTGGGGTCCTGGAAATGGGAAGTACAATGCCTGCACTCTAAAGGAGGGATTCGGGGGGTATTGACAGTTTGGAAAAGGGTATGTTGTGTATCTTTATACGTATATGCTTCTAAAAAATGGGTTTTTTTTCTGAGCACCTCTGAAAAAAACAGTGTTTTTGTGTGAGTGAGGTGAAAAAAGTTTAATGATGAAAGTATTTTCAATTTTGGGGTTTTTCTTTCTTTTTGGGTCCCCTGCTCATGGGAGACGGCCGATTCACCCCCATTGCAGGGGGGTAACCCCCCTTGGCGCCTAGCGCCAAGGCTGCTTGAGAAGGGTGAGCCCAAGAGGCTTGAAATGCTAAAACCAACTACTGGGTTTTCGGCTTTCAACAGGGCTGTGAAGCAGCAGCCCAAACAGCACGAGTATATATCAAAAACATGCCGATAAAAAAAAGCTGGGTCAATTGGACTTTGCCAATGTTTCAACCGTCAGAAGGGTGCTGCTCCCCAAGGGTTTATGAAATTTCCCCTTCCCTTTATCCCCTTATGAATCGTGTTATATGGGACTTCCAAACATTGTTTGGGGGCCCATAAAATTGACTCATGTGGGGGCGTGCAACGGGGGGCCCCTCTCGCCCCCTTTCTATTTTGTTTTGTCATAAGGAAGTCACGGAAGCACTTCCAGCGAGTCAATTCTGGTCCTGGACGACGGTCCCCTATGGAAAACAGAACTTCCTAGAGGACTCAGAAAAAAATTAAAAAGCTGGGAGAAAGCCTGGGCCTTTCTTTAAACCCCACCAAAAATGTAAAATTTTTTTACCAATAAACAGACGACCAAAATATTAGCGCCGTTTTACCAGGAGCACGAGCCTTGATCCACCAAATAGCACTCTCCTTGGTCCCCTCGGGGCCCAAACGCCATTATTGATCCTAAAAAAAAAAATCTCAACCCCCCGGACATGGAAAGAGGATAAAAAGCATTGACAACCGATGCCTTTCTACCTACTAAACCAGGTGCCTGAAAACCCAAAACTTACCTACTTCCTAAGTGCTCCCCACCTTCAGCAGTAAAAAATAAAGGGAAATAGACTCCCCCTTAAGCCCATGCTAGAGGTGTTTTGAATTTTTCCCTTGACGATGGACAGGGGTTTGCAAGCCCCCCTTTTCCGGCAGGCTTGGGGGGCTAGGGTAGCAGATCTCCCGATTCCCTCAAGCTTTTCCTATCCTCTTCCATAGCATAAAACGAGTTATAAACAAATTTTCCCGATCCCCTCAGTGATCGCGGGAAATAGAAGCCCCTAGCTATCCCAGTGCCATCCCCGAATGGGAGACCTTGCGGCTCCAGCACCAAAAACCCATGCACCTGCTCACAGTCAAGCGGGGATCCCCGTTTGTGAAAAGGTGCTTCCCAACTGCTCGGCTGAACATCAGATGGGGAGTTTCCCGTCTCCAGGCTGTGAGCGCACATCACTCCGGGGAAACTTCCCTCCAAACTTCCCCAATCGAAAGGGGGAACGCGACTCGCCCCCTAAGACCCTCCGATTGCATGGCTCGGCCTTTCTGCCCAATTTCACACGAAAAATTTTATTTGCGGTGAAGGCAAGCGCCCAATCGGTCTACAGGGTTTAATTTCCCCCAAAAACCGGGGGCTGGCAGCAAGACACAAGAGGTCAACGACATCATTAGAGCCCCTTTGCTAACTGGATGCCCACGAGAGGGAGCCCCGATCATAGCACAACAATACCAAAACCCACAAAACCGGATGGGATCACCATCACCCTTGGAAGAATGGCAAGTTCTTAGCAGGGGGCTATCCCTGTGTGTCCACATGGCTACCCCTAACCATCACAGTGGGGGGCCCCCGGGAGGAGTGTGACCACGGGGGAGTAAAAGATCGCAAGCACGGCATTGCCAACGATCAATTTTTGCCCCAGTGGGTCTGTTATTATTATTTTATAATCAAAAGAAGGCTAACCCACGGGGATTACAGCAGGGGGATCAGGGGACCTTGGGATCAGGGGAAAAAAATGCCACAGTTTCCTTAAAAATTGGGTTCCAGACTCACGACACCACCAGGGCCCCAAAGGGACCCATTTCATGTTCCAGCCCCTCAGCGTAGCCCCTCCGGGGACAAAGCTTGTGCATCTTGGCTTGCGTCCAGCCCCGGAGGACTGGAGGAAATTCATGATCTTTGATACATTGTGCCTTTTATCATGTTTATGTTTTTTTTTGTAAAGTATTTTGTTTATTAATAAAAAGTTTACATAGAATTAAAATAATAGGGGGGGGTAGGAGAAGAAAAAATTTTAAACAGCTCCGGGAGAACCTTTTAGTTTTCCTGAGGTATTTATTGTCTTTCTGAGGATGAGGGTCCCCTCCCCTATAAGGTGGTATTCCTATTTTTTTATTAAATTTTATTTATATATTAATATATATATATTATATAATATATAATATATATATAATAAATTGTCGTGCCCAAATGTAAAACTGGTTAATTAGCAAGAAATCATTTAAAAAATTAAATCCTTTTAAAATTTTTTCTTTTCCTTTAAAGACATATTTTTTTCTTAATGTTAATGTAAAAAAATTTAATTTTACACCAAAAAATCTTAGAAACTTACCAACCCTTTTTATAACAAAAGCAATTTAGTTTAGCCGCCTTGGATCAAACGTGTAGCTCATGCTACACGCCAAGGTATGGTCCATTTGGGGAATTGGTAAAGCACTCGTACCTTGTCCTAAGGTTCGTAGGTTCGAGTCTCCCCCAGCCCAAAATCAGGTTTTTTTGTATTTTCGCAGCTCCGCGTTCCTTTCATATAAATTTTAAAAATATAATATATAATATATATATATATATATATATAATATATATATATTTTTATAGAAAGACTTAAACCCTTCCTAGAAACGGGGAGTGGAAAACCAAGCAAACTTCCAGCAGACTAGGAGGCATTGCGTCCCCAAGCATCACGTTTTCGTTTTCCTGCTTTTCTGTCCTCGTGTATTGATCCAAAGAGCTTGTAGCAGCGATTCTCCCTGAACTCTTTGGGACAAAAATTTTGGGTCCACGACCCAAAAAATTTGTTGACGGGCAATGACTGGGGTAAACTAACGGGCCTTTAAACCGACCCCGCTTCCCCAACAACCAAACAATGCATTGATGGTCCAAAAGGGAAAATATTCCTCACAAGCTTCAGAGTGTGTCAGGGAAGGATAAGGCCCCCCTCCTGCCGGAAGCCCCCCATGCGGGGACTTTTTGTTGGCTGTTCCCCCTCCCGCCTTGGCACCCCTCGACCCCGACCATCCCACGGTTGCCCAAACTTTTAAAAAACAATTTGTACCTTTATGCCCCCTTCGGACTCAAGCCCGGCCTGCCGGTTTCCTGAACCCCTTCAAAATTTTACCTCTCACACTCCAACAGCACGTCAAGAATTAAAAAACCATTCGTTCCATTCACCCTATCAAAACCTCACCTGCCTGCTGGAAGTCCAAGCCCCTCCACAAAAAAAACCCCCTTTACCCCCCCCCCCCCAAACCCTTTTCCCGGGCCGACCCCACCCCGCCCCCTTTCCCCAACAATATACACTCTTTAAGTATTCTGCGCCCATTCCCCCACTGTCCAAACCCACCTCAACAACCCTTCCTAAACCCCCGGGGAAAATTTTTTGGGTAATCCCCCACCTCCCCTAACTTCCAAATCAATTCTCTGATTATTTCACACCAACATTGCCCAACATGACATCTCCATGCCTCCACCTTCTCCTCCGCAACTTCATCCCCAACGCTTCACACCCTTATAAGGCGTTGGAAAAAAACTATACTTCATACATTCCCTCTTTGCCTCCAAGGAAAAAAGTTTTTTGTCTCCACGACTTAAGTCCACCACTCCCCCCTTTTCCCTACAATTCCATGTTCACCTCATCTTTCATAGACCCACCCACGAAGTCCACCCCCAAAATATCTGAATATACATTCACCTCCTCCTTTACTCTCTCCCCAATTGTTTCCATTCTTTATCCCCAATTTTTTTACCCTCAAAAATATATAATATATTATATATATATAAATTATATATATTTATTTATATTATATATATATAATTATATATAAATAAATAAAATCTTTATTTCTACAAGTACGTGTACAAGGTATACGGACCACGAATCAATGACATACTATATACAAAAATTTTTATGAAAAGCATTTCAGGCTTTTAGTCGTTTTGTCCCAGGATGCGCCCACACCGTCCACAACCCCCAGGTCCCCTTTAAATACTGAGGGTGAACATGGACAAAATGTTTTTGGGAAACACGCCCTAATTTTTAGTGCGCTAACGGTCGAGCTAGGGGACCCCCTTTATATTAAATAATTTATATATATAAAAATATATATAATATATATAAATTAAATATATCACAGTAAACATTGATATCACAGTGGCAAAATGACCACAAAAAATTTCCGAACGGTATGATTTCTCACATTATTCAAGGAATAATAAAAAATTAATAAAACCTTCTATTTTTTTTTTTTTCTAAAAATCACAAATGCCACCCGGTTGTTGTAATATGACCTCCCCCCCCCCATCAGGGCCTGGGATGATCACCTTTCCCTCTGCCCGGGGAAGGCATCAGGATCCCTGCAACACTGGGCCATCGGGACCCCTGCCACGGGGCGGCATCGGATCCCGCTCCATGGGGGGCATCAGGATCCCTGTACATGGGCGGCATCAGGATCCCTGCTACACGGGGGCGGCATCGGGACCCTGTACACGGGCGGCATCAATCCCTGTACACGGGGCGGCTCAGGACCCCTGCAAACGGGGCGGCATAGGGATCCCTGCCCACGGGGGCGGCATCAGGATCCCTGCTACCTGGGCGGCACGGGATCCCTGCAACACTGGGCGGCATCAGGATCCCTGCTACACTGGGCGGCATCAGGATCCCTGCTACACTGGGCGGCATCAGGATCCCTGCTACACTGGGCGGCATCAGGCCCCCAACACGGGGCGGCATCAGGATCCCTCTACCGGGGCGGCATCAGGACCCCTGCTACACTGGGGGGCACAGGGACCCCTGTACCTGGGGGCATCAGGATCCCTGTACACGGGGGCATCAGGATCCCTCACACTGGGCGGCTCGGGTTCCCTGCCAACGGGGCGGCATCGGGACCCCCTGCTACCTGGGGGGCATCGGATCCCTGTACACTGGGGGGCATCAGATCCCTGCTACACGGGCGGAATCAGGATCCTGCAACACTGGGCGGCATCAGGACCCCTGCTACACTGGGCGGCTCGGGATCCGCTACATGGGCGGCATCAGGATCCCTGTACACTGGGGGGCTTTCGGGATCCCTGCAACACTGGGCGGCATCGGATCCCTAACACTGGGCGATCAGGATCCCTGCTCAGGGGCGGCACAGGACCCCTGCTACAGGGCGGCTCAGGACCCTGCTACACTGGGCGGCATCGGGACCCCTGCAACATTGGGGGGCATCGGATCCCTGCAACACTGGGCGGATCAGGACCCCTCCCACACTGGGCGGCATCGGGGATCCCTGCTACATGGCGGCATCAGGATCCTGCTACACGGGCGGCACGGCCCCGCTACACGGGCGGCATCAGGACCCTGAAAACCTGGGCGGCATAATCCCGCACAGGGCGGCTCAGGACCCTGCTAACTGGGCGGCACAGGATCCCTGCTACATGGGCGGCTCGGGAAAACCCCTCACAGGGGCGGCACAGGACCTGCTACAAGGGGCGGCATCAGGATCCCTGCTACAGGGGGGCATCAGGACCCTGCTATACTGGGGGGGATCGGATCCCTGCTACAGGGGGCGGCTCAGGACCCGCCACACGGGGCCCCGGCATTCGGATCCCTGCTACACGGGCGGCATCAGGTCCCGCAAAAGGGCGGCACAGGATCCCGTACACGGGGCGGCATCAGGATCCCTCTATACTGGGCGGCTCAGGATCCCTGCTACACTGGGCGGCTCAGGCCCTGCTACACTGGGCGGCATCAGGATCCCGCTACACTGGGCGGATCAGGATCCCTGCTACACGGGGCAGCATAGGACCCTGCTATACTGGGCGGCATCAGGATCCCGCTACACTGGGGGCACCCAGGCCCTGCTACACTGGCGGCACAGGCCCTCCACTGGGCACATCGGATCCCTGTACCTGTGCGGCATCAGGATCCCTGCTAACTGAGCGGCTCGGTCCCTGTACACTGGCGGCATCGGGATCCCTCAATACGGGCCAGACAGCGGCGGGGATGGCATAAAATTCTTGTAAAACCCCTTAAATAGTAGGCCCCCGGGTGCCCCAAAGGGGGAATTTTCCCTCAAAGAGAACAGTGAAGTGCGGTAGCCCCGAAGGACTTTAAAAACCCCACCCGTAGAAAACCCACTATTTCGTTCTTTTATTCATTGGTGATGTCCCCTTCAGTATGACCTTGACAAGTGACACATCCCTAACCGAGTGCGAGTAGGTCCCCTCTTCCCCTTTCAAGGGGAAATTTTTGGTCAGTGTCACCTTACCAAAAAACGTTCCCTCTCCCTGTGGATTTGCAAAGCCTAAAGTTATCTTATTTCATGTGTGAGGCTCCATTGGTCCTTCCACTGAATCACGCGACAGCACTCACCCCGTCGCACGGGGAGGGGAACTCCCCCAGGGTCAGTTTAGCGCGCCGTAACTCAAAGAGATTTGGCCATCCCTCAGGGGCCCTGATTTCCGTTTTAGATTTAAACCCCTCCACGCTAGGCTGGTTCCTCGCCAAAGGGCCCCGGCGGCGTCTTTGTATGGTCACCAGAGAGTCCTCCGTATGGTCGCCCGAGACGTCCTCTGTAGGGCGCAGAGACATCCTCTGTATGGTCGCCCGAGACGTCCTCTGTTGGTCGCCAGGACTCCTTTTATAGTCGCCGAACGTTATCTGTACAGTCGTTGACTTACCGGGGACTTTTTTCATTAAATTCTCAGCGAACGTGGGGACTTTTGGGTCTCTGAGATGTAGGGTATAGGTTTCATGCTTGGCTAGGTGGAGAGAGGAGGTGGCCCCTGCGGCCTCCCACAGGGGGGTCGACAACTGTTGCCTCCCCGTGATGCTAGTTGGGGAAAGGCTGGGGCTGAGGCTTCCCGAGTGGACTTTTCCCCTTCTTGTGCAAGTTAGGGAAGGACAACGAGCACCTCGCATACGAAAAGAACCATCAGGGCGCCACCCACCAGCAGGAGAAACGACTGCACCCACACTGCGGGAGGGTAAGGGGGATCCAGGAAAGGGGGCTCAGCACAGTCAAGCGGGGCTGGCCTTCAAACCGGTGCCCAAAAACAGGCACCGAGTCCAACACATCGGTCAGCCACAACACCCTAGTGGGCAGAACCAGCGTCCCCAAAGGGCAGTGAACTTAAGAACCCCTTTGGAAAGCTAGCGCAGGGACTTCCAACAGCTCCTCCCGGACCCACACCCCCTCCCCCAGCATGGAGGTGACGGCACCCCAAAATTTCCCAAAAAGTATGAATGTTAAAAAATCTCAGAAACATTGTTGAGAATTCGAATTTCATTATTTTTTTTCACTAAGAAGAAAAATACATAAGTAGAAGCATTGTAACAGCTGGAATTAAAAATGGAAACTTGAAGTTGTGTGAGGGGAAAGTTTTGTGAGGTGAATGTTGTGTGAGGGGGAAGTTTTGGGGTGAATGTTTGTGTGGGTGAATTTGTGTAGGGGAATGTTTTGTGAGGGGAATGTTTTTGGGGAGGGGAATGTTTTTGTGAGGGGAAGTTGTGTGAGGTAAATGTTTGTGAGGTGAATGTTGTGTGGGGGTAAATTTTTTTGTTGGGTGAATGGTTTTGTGGGTGAATGTTGTGTGAGGTGAATGTTGTGTGGGGTTTGAATGTTTGGGTGAGGTAAATTGTTGGGTGGAGGGGGAAGTTGTGTGAGGTTTTTTTGTTTGTGAGGTGAATGTTGTGGAGGTAAAATTTTGGGTTGGAGGTGAATTTTAAGTGAGGTGAATTTTGTGTGAGGTGTTTTGTTGTGTGGGGGTGGGTTTTTAAATTGAGGTGAAGGGTTTGTGAGGTAAAATTTTCGTTGTGAGGGAATGGTGTGGGTGAATGTTTGTGAGGTGAAGGGTTTTGGGTGAGGGGAATGTTTGTGGGCGTATTTTTTGTGTGAGGGGAATGTTTGTGGGGGTGAATTTTTGTGGGGGGAAGGGTTGTGGGGGGGGGAGGGGAAAGGGGTGAGGTTGGGTTTGGGGGGGTGGGTTTGGGGAAAATGGGTGGGGTTTATGGGGGGGGTGGGGTTTGGTGGGGGGGGGTTGGGGGGGGGAAATGTTGGTGGGGGGTGGGGTTTGGGTGGGGGTTTTTGGGGGTTTTGGGGTGGGAGGTAAAGGGGAGGGGTGGTGAAGGTTGGTGAGGTGAATGGTGGGGAAATTTTGTTGTGGGGTTTGGGGTTTTGTTGTGGGGGTGAATGGGTTGGGGGGGGAATGTTGTGTGAGGTGATTTTTTGTGTGGGTAAAGGGTTATGGGGGGTAAAAGTTGTGTGAGGTGAATGTTATGTGAGGTGGTTTGGGGGTTTTTTGTGAGGTAAATTGTTTGTGGGTGAATGTTGTGTAGGTGAATGTTTGGTGGGGTGTTTGTTGTTTTGAGGTGAATGTTTGTGAGGTGAATGTTGTGTGGGTAAATTGTTATGTGAGGTAAAATGTTTTTGTGAGGGGAATGTTGTGTGAGGGGTTTTTGGGGGGGAGGTGAATTTTTGTTTTTGGGGTTGAAGGGTTGTGGGGTAAATTTTATGGGGGTAAAATTGTTGTGTGAGGTGAAGGGGGTGTGAGGGTGAATGTTTGTGAGGAGAATGTTGTGTGGGGTTTTGAATTTTTTTGGGGGGGGAAGGGTTTGTGAGGTGATTTTGTTTGGGGGGAAATTGTTGTGTGGGTAAATTTTTTGGAGGTGAATTTTTGGTTTTTCTGGGAATGAATTTTTATTAAAAAATTTTTTATATTTTTTTTATAATTTATTGATTATTTTAATTATTTCTTTATAACTTTTATTATAATTTTTTTAATTTTTAATAATTTTTTATTTTATTAAAAAAAAAACCCCCCCCAATTATGTGTGAGGGAATGTTGTGTGGGGGAATGTTTGTGGGGGTAAATTTTTTGTGTGGGTGAATGTTGTGTGGGTGAAGGGGGGGTTGGGGGGTTGTGGGGTGATTTTGGGTGAGGTGAATGGGGGGGTGGGGTGTTTGTTTTTGTGAGGTGTTTGTTTTGTGGGGGGAAGGTTTGTGGGGGTTTTTGGGTGGGGAGGTGAAAGGGGTTTTTTGTGGGGTGAAGGTTGTGTGGGTGAATTTGTGGGGGGGGGAATGTTGTGTGGGGTAAGGGTTGGGGTGGGTTTGTTTTTGTGGGTGAATGTTGTGTGAGGTGAAGGTTTGGGAGGTGTTTGGGGTTTGGGTAAAAAAAGGTTTGTGGGTGAATGGGGGGTGGGGGGGTAAAGGGGTTGGGGGTGGGGAATGGGGGGGTGAGGTGTATGTTGTGTGAGGTGGGGTTGTGTGAGGGGTTTTGTTTTTGGGGGAGGTAAATTTTTTTTGTGAGGGTGTTTTTGTGTGGGTGTTGGGGGGTTTGAGGTGAAGGTTTGTGTGGGTGAAGGTTGTGTGGGTGAATTTTGGGGGGGTTGGGTAAATTTGGTTATGTGAGGTAAATTGGGGTGTGGGTGAAGGGTTTGTGACGTAAATTTTTGGGGGTGGGTAAATGTTGTGTGAGGGGAATGCTGTGTGGGGAATTTTTGTGTGAGGTAAATTTGGGTGTGGGGGGTTTGGAATGTTGGGTGGGGGGGAATGTTGTGTGAGGTGAATGTTTTTTGAGGTGAAGTTGTGTGAGGTGAATGTTGGGGGTGGGGTAATGTTTGTGAGGTAAATTTGGGGTTGTGTGGTAAATTTTTTTGGGTTTTGAGTGTGGAATTTTGGGTTTTAAGGTGAATGTTGTTGAGGGGAAGGGTTAGGGGTGGGGGGTTGGTTGTGTGAGGTAAATTTTTTTGTGTGGGTGTTGTTGTGTGAGGTGAATTTTGTGTGGGTAAATTGCTGTGTGGGGTTTTTTTGTTGTGTGGGGTGTTTTTTTGTGGGGGGGGAATGTTGGGGTGGGTAATGTTGGGGTGAGGTGAATGTTGGGGTGGGGTTTTGAATGTTGTGTGGGGTGAATGTTGGGGAGGTGAATGTTGTTGTGGGTTTTGAATGTTGTGTGAGGTAAATTGTTGTGGGAGGTGAATTTTGGGTGGTGGGGAATGTGTGTGGGGGAATGTTGGGTGAATGGGGTTGGGGGGGGAGGTGAATGGGTTGGGGTGATGTTTGTTGTGTGGGGGAAATTTTTGGGTGGGTGAATGTTGGGTGGGGGGAAATTTTTTGGGGTGGGGGGAAGGGTTGTGTGGGGTGAATTTTGTGTGGGGGTTGGGTTGTGGGGTGGTGAATGTTGGGGTTGGGTGAATTTTGGGTGTGGGTAAATGGGGTTTTTTTTTTTTTACGCGTTTTGGGGTTAAACCCATTTTTTTTTCACCCCCAAACCAAAGCCTTTTCCCGCCCACACATTTTCCCCCTCGCCCAACCTTCATTCCCGCCCAAACCCCGTTTTTTCCACGCCCCCCATACGTACCCCCCCCCACCCTTCTTTGGTCACTTTCCAAAATTAACACGCCCCCCTTTAAACGCCTGCCCTTTTAATGGTTACCCCCCAAACCCATTTTCCCCCAGCCCCCCGAAATTTGTTCGGCCCCCCTGTTTTAATGTTTAAATATGTAACTAAAATTTGGGGGTTAATAAACCCAAAATGGAATTTAATTGTTTTTAAATTTGTGTCGAAATCCATTTGGCCCCCTAAAAATTAATCACCGAAATAGGAATAAATGTATGAAATGAAAAATGTTAAGTCACTAATTTAAATGGTAAAAGGTCAAAAAACCCTGAAATTTAAGGGAAATGGTTTAAAGTAAAAAAGAATAAGTGCTAAGAAATAAAATAAATATGGGTTTAGAAAAAAATCAGAAGTTATAAATGCATAAGTAAAGAACTCAATTAAGTAATTTTGCCCTTGAATTTGGTTTAAAGAAATAGAAAAAAATGATTAAGTAATAAAAATTGAAGAAAAGGGGAATAAAAAATAAAATGTTTTTTTTAATAGAAATAAATATGTTTTTAAAAATTGTTTTTTGTTAAAAAAATAAATGATTAATAATATAAATTAAAGATTAAGGGAAAAATTTTAATGAATGGTAAGTAATATTAAAAAAATGATAAGTAAAATAAATAAATGATAGGTAAAATAAATAAATGATAAATGATATAAATTAATGAATTTGGGAATATAAAAAAAAAAATATGTATATAAATAAATGAAAGTAATAGAAATAAAAAAAATAAGTTTTAAAGTAAATTTTTGATTTAAGGGGATATAAATTTGGGGGTTTATAAGTAATTTAAAAATGTTTGTAAAAAAAAAGGGTTTAAAGGGAAAATAAAAAAATGTTTTTAAAGAAATAAATGTGGTAATAGAAAAAAAAGGAAAAAGTAATAAAAAATTTAATGGGAAGTAGTATAAAAATGATAAGTAAAAATAAATAAAGATAGGTAAATTTAAATGAAAGATAAAGTAATATAAATGGGTGATAAAATAAAATTAAAAAAATGTAAATAATAAAAATAAATTTTATGTATTTTAATTAAAAGATAAAATTAATAAAATAAATGATAAGTAAAAATTTAAAAAAATGATAAGTAATGTAAATGAAAGGGAAGTTTGTATAAAAAAAATGATAAGTAAAAAAATAAAAGAAAGTAAAATTTAAATAAAAGATAAAAAAATTAAAGAAATGAAAGTAATATAAATTTAAAGGAAAGTGTTTAAAATAAATAAATTTATAAGTAAAATAAATAAATTGGGTAAGTAAAAATAAAAAATGATTAAATAAAAATAAATAAAAGGTAAGTAATATAAATGAATGATAAGTAATATAAATGGATGTAAATAATGAAATAAATGTAAAATAATATAAATAAATTTTATAATTTAAATTTAAATTTGGGTGTAAGTAATATAATTGAAAGGGTTGAAAATAAATAAAAGAAAAAGTAATATAAATAGTGATAAGTAAAATAAATAAATGATAAGAAAATAAATGAATGATAAATTAAAATTAAAAGAATGAAAGTAAAATGTGGATGAAGTGTAGGGTTGATAAGTCCCCAAACCCCTAATCCCTAAAAATTCATAACCCAAAAAGATAATAAAAAAAATTTAATAAAACCAAATAATAAAAAAAATATAAAAATAAATAAAAAAAATAATGAAAATATAAAAAGAAAACCCCTAAATAAAAATTTTTTTTTAAAAAAAGTAAACCCATTCCCCTTTTATAAAAAAATAATAAAATAATAAAAACCCCCCAAAAAAAAATATTTTAAAAAAAAATAATTAAAAAATTATAAAATATAAACCCCCCAATAATAAAAAAATTAATAAAAAAAGAAAAATAAATAAACCAAAAAACCAAAATATAAAAAACCCTAATAAATAAAATAACCCAAAAAAAATCCCCCCAAAAAAAAATTTTCAAAAAAAAAAAAATAAATAAAAAAACCCATAATAAAAAAATAAATAAAAAAAATAATAAAAAACCAAACACCTAAAAAAAAGAAAAAAAATTAAATTTTAAAAAAACCCAATAAATTCCCCAAAAAAAGAAAAATTTTATCAATAAAAAATAAAATAAAACCCACCATCACCTTTTTAAAAAACCCCCATCACCTTAAAAACCCAAAAAACCGGGAAAAAAAATTTCTTGGGTTTTGTCGTTAACCCCCCAAAAAATAAACCACCCTCAATAACCCCATACCTACCAACACCCACCCATTCCCTACAACCCCCCCTCCTAAACCCCAAAACCCCCGCCACACCCCACCAAACACCTACCACACCCCCCAAACCAAAACCCACCCATTTACCTTTCCAACCCCCAACCCCCAAAATTTCCCACCCACCCCCTTTACCTACCCCAAAACCCCCCAAACACCTACCCACCCACCCAAACACTCCCACCCCCCATCACCTACCCCACCCACGACCACACCCACCCCTCACCCCACCCAAAACCCCCCCATCACCTAACCCCAACCCCCCCTTCCCCCTACCCACCCAACCCCCTCACCTACCACACCACCGACCCACACCCCCCCATCACCTATACACCCCCCCAAACACCTACCACACCCCCCCATCACCTACCCCACCCATCCATCACCTACCACCCCATTCCCCTCACCTTTCCCCTCCCACCCTTTACCTACCACACCCCCCCATCACCAACCAAACCCATTTCACACCCACCACACCAATCCGTTTACCCACCACACCCACCCATCACCCACCACCCCACTCATCACCTACCACACCCACCATCACCCCCCAAAACCCCTCCCTCAACCCACCCCACCCTTTCCCTCACCTTTCCAATCCCTTCATCACCTATCACTCCCCCCAACCCCCTACCACCCCATCAATTTACCTACCACACCCCTTTTTATCTCCACCACACCCATCCCTAAACCCACCACACCCCCCCATCACATACCCCCACCCCCCCATCACCTACCACCCCAAACCCTTTACCTAACCCCACCCATCACCTAACCCCACCCCCCATCCCTACCACACCCCCCAAACACCCACCAACCCACCGACCACACCCACCCATCCCTCCACACCCCCCCAAACACCTACCACAACCCCCCCCTTTACCCCCACACCCACAGGACCACCCCATCCATCACCTACCACACCCCAACCCCCTTCCCCATTTCCACACCCACCATCACCCACCCACACCCACCATTTAATTCCACACCCATACCCACCACACCCACCCATAAACCCACCACACCCACCCATACCTACCCCACCCACCCATCACCTACCACACTCCCCCGGGCCACACCCCCCTATCACCCCCACCACACCCAAAGACCACACCCACCCTCCCCCTACCACACCCACCCATACCTACCACACCCACAAAACCACACCCAAACCCAAAACCTACCCCACCCCCCCATCACCTACCACACCCCCGGGGCCACACCCAACCCCCACCTACCAAACCCAAAAACCACCCCACCCCTCCCCCTACCCCCACCCACCCAAACACCTACCCACCCCCCCCCAAACACCTACCACACCCACAGACCCACACCCACCCATCACCTCCCCACCCAACCTTTACCTTTCCCCACCCACAGACCACACCCACCCATCACCCCAAAACCCCCCCCCCCCCCCCCCCCCCCCCCCCCCCCCACCCAACCTTCACCACCCCCCCTTCCCCAACCACACCCCCTCCCACCAAAACCAACCCCCCACCCATCAAAACCCCCCCACAAAACCCACCCAAATTTACCTTTCCACACCCACCCCTCACCTAAACCCCCCACCCACCACCCCACCACCCACCCCCCTCAACCCACCAAAACCCACAGAAACCCCACCCAAACCCCTCACCCACCACACCCCAAACCCCTTTCCCCAACCCCCACCCCACCAACCACCACCCAACCCCTCACCTACCCCACCCACCCATCAACCCACCACAACCCCCCCAGACCCCCACCCACCCATCACCTACCACCCCCCCCAAACCACCAAAAACCCACCCCATCCCTACCCCACCCAACCCTAACCCACACCCCCAAAAACCCCCACCCCCACCACCCCACCCACCCATCACCAATTCCACACCCACAGACCACACCCACCCATCACCTACCACACCCACCCATCACCTACCACACCCACCATCACCTACCACACCCACCCATCACCTACCACACCCACAGACCACACCCACCCATCACCTACCACACCCACCCATCACCTACCTCTGATGTGTGCACTAATCCTGGTGAAAGACTCTTCATCAATGACATCTGAATCACTCTTCCTTTCCTCGGATCAAACCTCGTTACCTCTCTTTCCCAAGCAGCTGTTGGCCTCTACGAGTTTGTGATTAATTCTGTACCTGGATATCGTCAGAAAATTTCTAATGATATCCTGTCACAGACACGACAGTCTAGTTGTTGGAAATATAAACACAAATGCAGTATAATGTGATCCTTTATTGACTACGTTTCGCCCACACAGTGGGCTTTTTCAAGTCACAAACAGAACTACCTGGGGTGGAAGGAACGCGAGTATTTATAGTCCGGTTCAGAATGCTGAGGTCAGGTGAAGAATGCTGCATCTGATGATGTACCGAGTGGGGTTATAGAGTCTAAAAACTTGGGCAGCCCGGAAAGGAGATTGGACAAGTTTGTGAGCAGACCTTCTACAGTGTTCTTATGTGGGATAGCGATGAAGAAGTTTCTTGGCAAGGTGTTCAGCTATGTTATAGAAGCCACTATTCTGGTTGAAGTTGTCGGATATAGAAATAAGTGATGATTCCAGGATTCTTCGGTATTGAGTGTTGTCTTCTGTGGCGATAAGTCTTGAGTTTCTGTAGTTTATCAAGTGGTTGTGTGAATTACGGTGTTGTACGCAGGCATTCCTTGTGTCGTCAGACCTGCTTGCGTATTGGTGTTCTGAAATACGTGTTTGGAGGTCCCTTGATGTTTCTGACGACACAAGGAATGCCTGCGTACAACACCGTAATTCACACAACCACTTGATAAACTACAGAAACTCAAGACTTATCGCCACAGAAGACAACACTCAATACCGAAGAATCCTGGAATCATCACTTATTTCTATATCCGACAACTTCAACCAGAATAGTGGCTTCTATAACATAGCTGAACCACTTGCCAAGAAACTTCTTCATCGCTATCCCACATAAGAACACTGTAGAGGTCTGCTCACAAACTTATCCAATCTCCTTTCCAAGCTACCCAAGTTTTTAGACTCTATAACCCCACTCGGTACATCATCAGATGCAGCATTCTTCACCTGACCCCAGCATTCTGAACCGGACTATAAATACTCGCGTTCCTTCCACCCCAGGTAGTTCTGTTTGTGACTTGAAAAAGCCCACTGTGTGGGCGAAACGTAGTCAATAAAGGATCACATTATACTGCATTTGTGTTTATATTTCCATTGTGTCGGTATTTTATACCATTTATTTCCATCGTGTCAAACACTGCAGTAGAAATGGATCCTTCACACAGAGAATACCTGGACCTTCTTCTAAAAGCTTACTCACTTCGCAACAGACACAATTTTCTTCGTGATTGCATCCAAGAAATGGTCTTACCAAGATCTACTCTCCTCAATATTGCCAACATCAAACCATCTTTCTCCGCTACAGCTCGGACCTACTTGAAGAGTGTGCAGATGACTTAAACAATGCTACAAAGGAAGCTTTCTTCCAAGCCAGAAACACTAGCACAACACTCCGGGGCAACATGAACAGACGCACGCCGAAATCATTCGCAGCAGAGTTACCACAGCGAATGTTCAACAGAAGATCAGACTTACTAGGAAACTACAAACACTCTGCGATAATAGTAATTGGAAAAGTTTAGGAAGACCTGAAATTATTCAAAATCTTTCATTCGTCCACTGTCAACCACAGAAACTGAAGCCCTCAGCTTAGGCCTCAAATTCGCAACAGGAATTACGAAACCAAAACAAGACCTCAATTTCATCGCCAAAAACTACAGACACAATGACTCCGACTTCCAAAAAGGCTATCTTCAAGGCTCATCTCAGCAGCCATCTCAACACGCAGCTCCCCAGTCATACCTCGACGTTACATCAATGCACTCAAAGGTTTGGCAGAAGACACGACCATCAGGGTCACCACGCTGATAAAGGAGGTGGTGTGTGTATCATGAACACTGACGATTACAGGAACAAAATGCTCAATCTACTTAATGACCAGATACCTACAAACCTCTCACAACTAACCAAGTGGACAACCTTACTAAAACTTTTCTTCAAAGGACTCGCCGCATTCTGAGGGGCTCAGAACAAGGGAAGAAACTTCTGCACACCATGCCCAGCAACCCAGACCTGCCAGAATGTACGGCCTGCCAAAGACTCACAAGCCTGGTATCCACTGAGGCCCATATCCTCGGGAATAGGCAGTGCTCCCCACCAGCTCTCAGGAATTCTCGCCAAACACTCTCTAAACTCTTGGGCACTATCAGTCCAGCACATCTCAAACACTCAGGCGATCTTCTCAATCGCATTCGCAACATCAACATCAGGAACAAGAAACTTTCCAGCCTTGACGTGACTTCCCTATTCACCAAAGTACCTACTGCACAAGCCATCGATCTCTTGCGCAGGAAAATTGACGATTCACTTGATCTTCCCATTCCAGCCAGCGATTTCATCGACCTTGTTGAACTATGTGTTGGCTTTACGTGTTTCTCTTTCGAAATCACCTCTTTCAGCAGACTTTTGGACTACCCATGGGTTCGCCACTCAGTGCAGTCCTGGCGAACCTATACATGGAACATCTAGAAGCCGAACGTTTCTCCACCATTATTCCTTCGTCTGTCATCTGGCTCCGTTATGTTGACGACATTCTCCTCATAACTCCTAAATGCTTCAACGTTCAAGCTCTCAAGACAAGCTCAACAGGTCGAGCCTTCAATCCAGTTCACACTTGAAGAAGAAGTCGACAACACTCTTCCTTTCCTTGATGTCCTGCTCTGCAAAGCTGACCACGAACTTCGTTTTAAAGTATATCGAAAACCCACCAACCAAAACGATCTTCTCCACTTCTACTCTCACCACGACACCAAAACCAAACGTGGTGTAATTATAGGCTTCTTCTGCGTGCACTCAGAATCTGCAGCAACGAGTTCCTTGAGGAAGAATGCACTATAATTGAACAAATATTTTCTAAACTCCACTATCCTCGTCACTTCATCAGAGACTGCAGACGGCGAGCATTAAACATCTTCAACACACCCAGAGAGACACTGCCGAGAAGAGATACATGTCCTTCCCACCAACTCCATTGCCAAACATGTTTAGAACATCTTTGCCAAAACATCATTCCAAGTAATCTACCTCCACAACCACGACCATCAAGGACATCACCAGTAGTAGACAGGACAAGCCTCCATCCTCTGCAGGGGTTATACATAATCCTTGTAATGACTGCAACAAGTTATACGTGGGCGAAACATCAAGGGACCTCCAAACACGTATTTCAGAACACCAATACGCAAGCAGGTCTGACGACACAAGGAATGCCTGCGTACAACACCGTAATTCACACAACCACTTGATAAACTACAGAAACTCAAGACTTATCGCCACAGAAGACAACACTCAATACGAAGAATCCTGGAATCCATCACTTATTTCTATATCCGACAACTTCAACCAGAATAGTGGCTTCTATGACATAGCTGAACCACTTGCCAAGAAAACTTCTTCATCGCTATCCACATAAGAACACTGTAGAAGGTCTGCTCACAAACTTATCCAATCTCTTTCCAAGCTACCCAAGTTTTAGACTCTATAACCCCACTCGGTACATCATCAGATGCAGCATTCTTCACCTGACAACAGCATTCTGAACCGGACTATAAATACTCGCGTTCCTTCTACCCCAGGTAGTTCTGTTTGTGACTTGAAAAAGCCCACTGTGTGGGCAAAACGTAGTCAATAAAGGATCACATTATACTGCATTTGTGTTTATATTTCCATTGTGTCGGTATTTTATACCATTTATTTCCAGTCTAGTTCTTATACAGTGATCCTCAGACACCTGAGGTAGCGTAGTCAGGGTCATCAACAGGTAGTGTAGTGAGGGTCATCAACAGGTAGTGTAGTGGGGGGTCTCAAAGGTAGCGTAGTCAGGGTCCAACGGGTGTGTAGTGAGGGTCATAAAGGTAGTGTAGTGGGGGTCATCAACAGGTAGCTTTTAGGAGGGTCTCAACAGGTGGGTAGTCAGGGTCATCAATGGTAGTGTGTGGGGTCATCAACAGGTAGTGTAGTGAGGGTCATCAACAGGTAGTGTAGTGAGGGTCATCAACAGGTAGTGTAGTGAGGGTCATCAACAGGTAGTGCAGTGAGGGTCATCAACGGTGTGTGTGGAGGGTCATCAACAGGTAGTGTAGTGGGGTCATAAACAGGTAGTGTAGTGGCGTCTCAATTTTTTGCTAGTGAGGGTCTAACGGGTGCGAAGTGAGGGTCATAAAACAGGGCGTATCAGGGTCATAAGGGGTAGTGTAGTGAGGGTCTCAACGGTAGTGTAGTGAGGGTCTCAAAGGTTTTAGCGAAGGGGGGTTATCAAAGGTAGTGTAGTGGGGGGTATCAACGGGAGGTTTTGAGGTCTAAAAGGTGTGTAGTGAGCGTCACAACAGGTAGTTGTGTGAGGGTCATAAACAGGTGCGAAGTGGGGTTATAAAAAGGGGTAGTGTAGTGGAGGGTCAAAACAGGTAGTGTAGTGGGGTATAAACAGGTAGTGAGGTGAGGGTCTCAACAGGTAGTGTAGTGAGGGTCATAAAAGGGTAGTGTAGTGGGGGTCATCCAAGGTAGTGTATGGGGGTCATAACAGGTAGTGAGTGGGGGGTCATCAACAGGTAGTGTAGTGGGGTCATCAACAGGTAGTGTAGTGAGGGTCATCAACAGGTAGTGTAGTGAGGGTCATCAACAGGTAGTGTAGTGAGGGTCATCAACAGGTAGTGTAGTGAGGGTCATCAACAGGTAGTGTAGTGGGGTTCAACAGGTGTGTGTGAGGGTTTCAACAGGTAGTGTAGTGGGGTCAAAACAGGTGTGTAGTGGGGTCATCAACAGGTAGTGTAGTGAGGGTCATCAACAGGTAGTGTAGTGAGGGTCATCAACAGGTAGTGTAGTGAGGGTCATCAACAGGTAGTGTAGTGAGGGTCATAAACAGGTAGTGTAGTGGGGGTCACCCCACAGGTGTGTAGTGGGGTCATCAAAGGTGTGTAGTGAGGGTCTCAACAGGTAGGTAGTGGGGGCTAAAACGGGTAGTGTGAGGGGTTATAAACAGGTGTGTAGTGGGGTTATCAAAGGGGGTAGTGGGGTCATAAACAGGGTATGTAGTGGGGGTTTTTATCAAAGGTGTGTGTGGGGTCTCAACAGGTAGTGTAGTGAGGGTTATAAACGGTAGTGTAGTGAGGGTTTAACAGGTAGTGTAGGGGGTCCAACAGGTAGTGTAGTGAGGGTTATAAAACAGGTAGGTAGTGGGGGGTCTAAAAGGGTTGTGTAGTGAGGGTTATCAACAGGTAGTGTAGTGGGGGTTTTTCAAAAGGTAGTGTGTGGGGTCATTAAAGGTGTGTAGTGAGGGTCATAAAACAGGAGTGTAATGAGGGTCATAACAGGTAGTGAGGTGAGGGGTCATCAACAGGTAGGAGGTGAGGGTCATAACAGGTAGTGTAGTGAGGGTCATCAACGGTAGTGTAGTGAGGG
Organism: Cherax quadricarinatus; assembly: GCF_026875155.1. Taxonomy (NCBI): domain Eukaryota; kingdom Metazoa; phylum Arthropoda; class Malacostraca; order Decapoda; family Parastacidae; genus Cherax; species Cherax quadricarinatus. Next base: position 37,372,379 of record NC_069452.1, on the reverse strand, counting down.
TCATCAACGGGTTTGTGTAGTGAGGGTCCAACGGTAGTGTAGTGGGGGTCTCAACAGGTAGTGTAGTGGGGGTTATAAACAGGTAGTGTAGTGAGGGTTATAACAGGTAGTGTAGTGAGGGTTACAAAGGTAGTGTAGTGAGGGTTATAAACAGGTAGTGTGTTAGGGTTATAACGGTGGTAGTGAGGGTTATCAACGGTAGTGTGTGAGGGTTTCAACAGGTGTGTAGTGAGGGTTATAAACATTTTAGGTAGTGGGGGTCATAAACAGGTAGGTAGTGAGGGTCATAACAGGTAGTGTGTGAGGGTCATCAAAGGTAGTGAGTGGGGTCATTAACGGGTAGTGTAGTGAGGGTTATCAACAGGTAGCTAGGGGGGTCATCAAAGGTAGTGTAGTGAGGGTCATCAACAGGTGGTGTAGGAGGGTCATTAAAGGTAGTGTGTGGGGTTATCAACAGGTAGGTGTGAGGGTCATCAACAGGTAGTGTAGTGAGGGTTAAAAGGGTTTAGTGAAAAGTGAGGGTTTTAAAACGGGTAGTGTAGTGAGGGTTTCAACAGGTAGGTAGTGGGGGTCATAAAACAGGTAGTGTGTGAGGGTCATCAACAGGTAGTGGGGTGGGGTCATCAACAGGTAGTGAGGTGAGGGTCTCAACAGGGTGTAGTGGGGTTACAAAGGTAGTGTAGTGAGGGTCATCAACAGGTAGTGTAGTGGGGTCTAAACAGGTAGTTATGAGGGTCATCAACAGGTGGTGTAGGGTCATCAACGGTAGTGTAGTGAGGTCATTAACGGGTAGTTTAGTGAGGGTTATCAAAGGTAGCGTGTGAGGGTTCAAAGGTAGTGTAGGAGGGTCATTAACAGGAGGTAGTGGGGAGTCATAACAGGTAGGTAGTGGGGGGTTTATCAAAGGTGTGTCTGAGGGTTATAACGGTAGTGTAGTGAGGGTATAAAAGGGGTAGTGTAGTGGGGGTTATCAACAGGTAGTGTGTGAGGGTCATCAACGGTAGTGTAGTGAGGGTCATCAAAGGAGTGTAGTGAGGGTATCAAAGGTAGTGTGTGAGGGTTTTTTAACGGGTAGTTTTAGGGGGGGGTTTATCAAAGGTGTTTTAGTGGGGTCATCAACGGTAGTGTAGTGGGGTCATCAACAGGTAGTGTAGTGAGGGTCATCAACAGGTAGTGTAGTGAGGGTCATCAACAGGTAGTGTAGTGAGGGTCATCAACAGGTAGTGTAGTGAGGGTCATCAACAGGTAGTGTAGTGGGGGTTTATAAAAGGTAGTGTAGTAGGGTTATCAAAGGTTGTAGTGAGGGTCAAACAGGTAGTTAGGGGGGGGTTTCAAGGGGTAGTGTGTAGGGTTATCAACGGTAGTGTAGGGGGGTTATAAAACGGGTAGTGTAGTGAGGGTCATCAAAGGTAGTGTAGTGAGGGCCCTTAACAGGTAGTGTAGTGAGGGTTTAAAAGGGTAGGTAGTGAGGGTTATCAACGGGTTTGGGGGTTAGGAGGGTTATAAAAGGTAGTGTAGTGGGGGTATCAACAGGTGTGTAGTGAGGGTCATCAACGGTGTGTAGTGGGGCCATCAACAGGTAGTTAGTGGGGTCATAAAGGTAGTGTGTGAGGGTCATCAACGGTAGTGGGTGGGGTCATAAACAGGTGTGTAGTGGGGTCATAACGGTAGTGTGTGGGGTCTAAAAGGTAGTGTGTGGGGTCATCAACGGGTGTGTAGTGAGGGTCATCAACAGGTAGTGAGGTGGGGTCATAACGGTAGTGTGTGAGGGTTTTTCAACAGGTAGTGTAGTGGGGTCACAACAGGTAGTGTAGTGAGGGTCATCAACGGTAGTGTAGTGAGGGTCATCCAAGGTATGTAGTGAGGGTCTCAACAGGTAGTGTAGTGAGGGTTTAACAGGTGTGTAGTAGGGTATCAAAAGGTGTTAGTGGGGGTCATCAAAGGTGTGTAGTGAGGGTCATAAAACAGGTTGTGAGTGAGGGTCATCAACAGGTGGTAGTGGGGTCATAACAGGTAGTTAGTGAGGGTCTCAACGGTAGTGTGTGAGGGTCTTTAAAACGGGTGTGTATGAGGGCCCCAAAAGGGTTTGTGTAGTGGGGTTATCAACAGGTAGTGTAGTGAGGGTTTCAACAGGTAGTGTAGTGAGGGTATAAAAGGGGTAGTGTAGTGAGGGTCATAAACAGGTGTTAGTGAGGGTCTCAACAGGTATGTAGTGGGGTCTTAAAAAGGGTAGTGTAGTGGGGGTTTATAAACAGGTAGTGTGTGGGGTTTCAACAGGTGTGTAGTGAGGGTCATCAACAGGTGTGTAGTGGGGGTTTATAAACAGGTAGTGTAGTGGGGTTTCAAAGGTAGTGTAGTGAGGGTTATCAAAGGTGTGTAGTGAGGGTCATCACGGGTGTAGTGGGGTCATCAACAGGTAGTGTAGTGGGGCCATCAAACAGGAGTGAGGGGGGATAACAGGTTGTTGGGGGGTTATCAAAGGTAGTGTAGTGAGGGTCATCAACAGGTAGGTAGTGAGGGTCATAACAGGTGTGTGTGAGGGTCTTCAACAGGTAGTGTAGTGAGGGTCTCAACAGGAGTGTAGTGAGGGTTATCAAAGGAGTGTGTGAGGGTTATCAACGGGTAGTGTAGTGAGGGTTATAAACAGGTGTGTAGTGGGGCATCAACGGTAGTGTAGTGGGTTTCAACGGTAGTGTAGTAGGGTTATAACGGGTAGTGTGTGGGGTTATCAACAGGTGTGTAGTGAGGGTCATAAAGGTAGTGTAGGGGGTCATAAAGGGTGGGTTTTGTGGGGGTTATAAACAGGTAGTGTAGTGAGGGTTATCAACAGGTAGTGTTAGTGGGGTTATCAACGGTGTGTTGGGGGGGTCATCAACAGGTAGTGTAGTGGGGGTCATAACAGGTAGTGTAGTGAGGGCCATAACAGGTAGTGTAGTGGGGGTCATCAACAGGTGGGTTTTTAGTGAGGGTCATCAACAGGTAGGAGGTGAGGGTTTCAACAGGTGTGAGTGAGGGTCTCAACGGTAGTGTATGAGGGTCATCAACGGGTAGTGTAGTGAGGGTCATCCACAAGTAGGTAGTGAGGGTCATCAAGGTAGGTAGTGAGGGTTATAACAGGTAGTGTAGTGGGGTCATCCAAGGTAGTGTAGTGGGGTCATCAACAGGTAGTGTAGGAGGGTCTCAACAGGTAGTGTAGGAGCGTCATCAACAGGTATGTAGTGGGGCCCATCAACATGTGTGTAGGAGGGTCATCAACTGTAGTGTAGTGGGGTATTAAAGGTAATGTGTGGGGGGTTTTTCACAGGTAGTGTAGTGGGGTCATTAACAGGTAGTGTAGTGAGGGTCATCAACAGGTAGTGTGTGGGGTCATAAAAGGTAGTGTAGTGGGGTTATCAAAAGGTGTGGGTGAGGGTCATTAACGGTAGTGTAGGAGGGTTATCAACAGGTGTGTAGTGGGGTCATAACAGGTAGTGTTGGCGTTCAACAGGTAGTGATTTGGGGTCATCAAACGGGTAGTGTAGTGAGGGTCAAAAACAGGTAGTGTAGTGAGGGTTTAAACGGGTAGTGAGTGAGGGTTATCAACAGGTAGTGTAGTGAGGGTCATAACAGGTAGTGTATGGGGTCATAAACAGGTAGGTAGTGGGGGTTTCAACGGTAGTGTAGTGAGGGTCATCAACGGTGTTTTGTGAGGGTCATAAAAGGGTAGTGAGTGAGGGTTTTAAAACAGGTGTGTGTGGGGGGGTTATAAACGGAGTTTTGTGGGGTCATAAATTTAGGTAAGTGGGGTTTCAACAGGTAGTGTATGAGGGTCATTAAAGGTTTTGTAGTGAGGGTCATCCACAGGTAGTGTGTGGGGTCATAAACAGGAGTGTAGTGGGGTTATCAACAGGTAGTTTTGTGAGGGTCATCAAAGGTAGTGTAGTGGGGGTCATAAAAGGTATTGTAGTGAGGGTTTAAACAGGTGTGTGTGAGGTAATTAACAGGTAGTGTAGTGAGGGTCATAACAGGTAGTTTTGTGAGGTAATAAACAGGTATTTTGGTATGAGGGTTATCAAAGGTGTGTAGTGGGGCATTAACAGGAATTGTAGTGAGGGTCATAACAGGTAGTGTAGTGGGGTCATAAAGGTAGTAAAAGTGAGAGTTATAAACGGTAGTGTAGTGGGGTCATTAACAGGTAGTTAGTGAGGGTTTAAACAGGTGTGTAGTGAGGGTCATCAAAGGTAGGTATGGGCGTATCAAAGGTAGTGTAGGAGGGTCATCAACAGGTGTGTAGTGGGGTCAAAAACAGGTAGTGTAGTGGGGGGTCTTTAAAGGGTAGTGTAGTGGGGGTTTAAAACGGTAGTGTAGTGAGGGTTTAAAACGGGTAGTGTAGTGAGGGTCATCACAGGTAGTGTAGTAGGGTCTAAAACGGTAGGTAGTGGGGGTTTATCAACGGAGTTGTGGGGTTATCAACAGGTAGTGTAGTGGGGTCTCAACGGGTTTAGGTAGTGAGGGTTATAACAGGTGTGTAGTGGGGGTTTATAACGGTAGTGTAGTGAGGGTCATAACAGGTAGTGTAGTGAGGGTCATCAACAGGTAGTGTAGTGAGGGTCATCAACAGGTAGTGTAGTGAGGGTCATCAACAGGTAGTGTAGTGAGGGTCATCAACAGGTGTGTAGGGGGGGGTCATCAACAGTGATTTTTAGTCTGGGTCAGAGATGAAAATTTTGGAGGTAGAAGCTTCCGGTGCCACGTCTTCTTAGAAGAAGTAACATCAATAACATCAACAACATCAACAAATGACAATATCATCATCATCAACAATAACAACATCATCATCATCAACAACAATAACATCATCATCAACAATATCATCAACAATAACATCAACATCATCAACACCATTATCATCATCATCAACATGAAAATATCATTCAATATCAACATCTACATCATCGTCAACAATATCATCATCAACATCTACATCATCAAAAACATCAACACCATTATCATCAACAGCATCAACATCAACATCAACAATAAAATCAACAACTTCAACATCATCATCATCAACATAAACATCATCAATATCAACGTGTACATCAACACATCAACATCATCATCATCATCAACATCAACATCAACAATATCATCAATATCAACATCTACAATCAACATCATCAACATCATCATCATCATCATCATCATCATCATCATCATCATCAACATCAACACCATCATCAACAACAACATCATCATCAACATTAACATCAACAATATCATCAATATCAACATTCTACATCATCATTATCAACAACAACATCAATATTAAACATCTACAACATCATCACCATCACCATCATCATCAACATCAATATTAACATCTACATCATCAACAACATCAACATCATCAACATCAAACAATCATCAACATCATCATCATCACCATCATCAACAACATCAACATCATCATCACCACCATCATCATCATCACCAACATCATCAACATCATCAACATCATCATCAACATCAACAACATCAATATTAACATCTACATTATCAACAACATCAACATCATCACCTCATCAACAACATCAATATTAACATCTATATCATCATCATCAACATCATCATCATCAACATCATCATCATTCACCATCATCATCAACAACATCAATATTAACATCTATATCATCAACAACATCATCAACATTAAACATCAACATCTTCATCATCATCATCATCATCATCAACATCAACAACAATAAACAACAACAGGATCCTTCTATCACTTCTGAGCTTTAGTTCACTACAATGTTCACACAATACTCGCCTTATATAACTATCATTGACTTACATCAGCTGGTGTACATCAGCTGGTGTACATCAGCTGGTGTACATCAGCTGGTGTACATCAGCTGGTGTACATCAGCTGGTGTACATCAGATGGTGTACATCAGTGTTGCTTTACCAGTTAATTCTGTAGCATGTGTGTGATGGTCAGTTTTTCCTGCCAGACTGACTGATAAAACTTAACTGAGGAGCAACAGTAATGACAACAGAACAAGTGACAACAGAACAAGTGGCATCAGAACAAGTGATAACAGAACAAGTGACAACAGAACAAGTGATAACAGAACAAGTGACAACAGAACAAGTGACAACAGAACAAGTAACAACAGAACAAGTGACAAAACAAGTGATAACAGAAAAAGTGGCAGCAGAGCAAGTGACAACAGAACAAGTGATAACAGAACAAGTGACAACAAGACAAATGATAACAGAACAAGTGACAACAGAGGAAGTGACAAAAAAAAGTGATAACAGAACAAGTGACAACAGAGCAAGTGACAACAGAGCAAGTGACAACAGAGCAAGTGACAACAGAGCAAGTGACAACAGAACAAATCGCCTCCCAGCACGTGTCCTAGCACGCCTCCTAGCACGTGTCCTAGCACGCCTCCTAGCACGCCTCCCAGGACGTGTCCTAGCACGCCTCCTAGCACGTGTCCTAGCACGCCTCCTAGCACGCCTCCTAGCACGTGTCCTAGCACGCCTCCTAGCACGTGTCCTAGCACGCCTCCTAGCACCCCCTACCAACCAGTCACCACCCAGCCTCCCCTCCCCCGGTACAGAAATTCTTGCGACTTTCCCCTAGTAGAACTACAGCTCCCGGATATCTTGGCCGGGGGGGGGGGGGGAGTGCTTGGTCGTACTGCCAAATTAAAAATTCTCGATATTAAAAAAAAAATCCAGTTTTTGGAAGTTTTTGAAACATCAGGAAATTTTCATTTTTCCCCCTAAAATCTATGACAGTTTGTGTTAAAATACAACTTTACTTAGAATAAAAAAAAGGGTTTTAATCTTATGTAGACTGTTAATGAGTGTTATGTCGTGACTGGGTACGTGGGTCTGGCTTGACGGTCAAGTATACGTCACGAAACGTACCTCATCAAACGTTAGGGTCACAAGAGTTCGTCATGAAACGTACGCTTCACAGAGTACGTCATAATACGTACGTTTCACCTGCACCTGATACACCACACTCAGCCTCCTCAAGGTCTCACACAGGTCAATACGCTCATTATTATACGCAGGTTTGAACATACGCTAGAGTCCTGCGTGCACGCTAGTAGAGGTTCACACACACAACACACACACACACACACACACACACACACACACACACACACACACACACACACACACACACACACAAGAGATTTAAAGAAGTATTTACAGTGGAAACCGGTAGGACTCCAGGAAATCAGAACAGGGAGGTACACCAACAAGTGCTGGATGAGGTGCACATAACCGAGGAGGAGGTGAAGAAGCTGCTATGTGAACTTGATACCTCAAAGGCCTTAGAGAGGGAGCAGATATGGCAAATGTAGTCCCAATTTTTTAAAAAGGAGACAGACATGAGGCATTAAACTACAGACCTGTGTCACTAACGTGTATAGTATGCAGAGTCATGGAGAAGATCATCAGGAGGAGAGTGGTGGAGCACCTGGAAAGAAACAAGTGTATAATCAACAAACAGCACGGTTTCAGGGAAGGAAAATCCTGTGTCACAAACCTACTGGAGTTTTATGATAAGGTGACAGAAGTAAGACAAAAGAGAGAGGGGCGGATACACTGCATTTTCTTGGACTGCAAGAAGGCCTTCGACACAGTTCGTCACAAGAGATTACTGCAAAAGCTAGAGGATCAGGCACACATAACAGGAAAGGCACTGCAATGGATCAGAGAATACCTGACAGGGAGGCAACAACGAGTCATGGTACGTGACGAGGTGCCAGGTTGGGCGCCTGTGACAAGCGGGGTTCCACAGGGGTCAGTCCTAAGACCTGTGCTGTTTTTTGTATATGTGAATGACATAACGGAAGGGATAGACTCAGGAGAGTCCTTGTTTGCAGATGATGTGAAGTTAATGAGGAGAATCAAATCGGTCGAGGATCAGGCAGGACTACAAAGAGACCTGGACAGGCTACAAGCCTGGTCCAGCAACTGGCTTCTTGAGTTTAACCCCGCCAAATGCAAAGTCATGAAGATTGGGGAAGGGCAAAGAAGACCGCAGACACAGTATAGTCTAGGTGGTCAAAGACTGCAAACCTCACTCAAGGAAAAAGGTCTTGGGGTGAGTATAATACCGAGCACATCTCCTGAGGCGTACATCAGTCAGATAACTGATGCAGCGTATGGGCGTCTAGCAAACTTAAGGATAGCGTTCCGATACCTCAGTAAGGAATCGTTCAATACTCTTTACACCATTTACGTCAAGCCCATACTGGAGTATGCAGCACAAGTTTTTAATCCAAACCTGGTCAAGCATGTCAGGAATTTAGAGAAATTGCAAAGGTTTGCAACAAGGTTAGTTCCAGAGCTAAGGGGATTGTCCTACGAAGAAAGATTAAGGGAAATCGGCCTGACGACACTGGAGGACAGGAGGGTCAGGGGAGACATGATAATGACATACAAAATACTGTGAAGAATAGATAGGGTGGACAGAGACAGGATGTTCCAGGGAGGGGACACAGAAACAATGGGTCACAATTGGAAGCTAAAGGCTCAAATGAGTCAAAGGGATGTTAGGAAGTATTTCTTCAGCCACAGAGTTGTCAGGAAGAATAATAGTCTGGGAAGTGATGTAGTGGAGGCGGGAACCATACATAGTTTTAAGACGAGGTTTGATAAAACTCATGTAGCAAGGAGAAAGAGGACCTAGTAGCGACTAGCGAAGAAGGGGGGCCAGGAGCTGAGTCTCGACTCCTGCAACTACAATTAGGTGAATCAGGTGAGTCCACACAAACACACACACGTCCATGAACACATATACCGTCATTTGTTTCATTAATTTCTTCTCACCGACTTCATCAACATTCCTACACAATACAGTTTATTAATTACTCACATCAATTATAAAGACAATCTGCAATATAAATCATGCTATAAACATCGCTAAAAATGTTACTATAAACATCGTTACATATTATTTTTAATCTTATTCAAATATTTTTTCAATGAAAGAATCTTTATTTTGATTACAAATTTATTTAATAATTATTTTGTAGTTAACAATAAATAATATTAAAAATAATAATAATAATAATAATAATAATAATAATAATAATAATAATAATAATAATAATAATAATAATAATAATAATAATAATAATAAAAATAATAATAATAATAATAATAATGATAATAATAAAATAATAATAATAATATAATAATAATAATAATAATAATAATAATAATAATAATAATAATAATAAAAATAATAATAATAATAATAATAATGATAATAATAATAATAATAATAACAATAATAATAATAATAATAATAATAATAATAATAATAATAATAATACACGGTTGTGTTGCACTCTCTCTCATCTCACTACATTTCTACTTGCCCAAATTAATTAAGTTGCAGTGTTGCGCTGTGAACACTTTATGACGACTGAAAATGTTGTCTTCATGGTAAGACTTTGTGGTGGTCATAAGTTGGTGTAGTGACACATGTAAGACTTTGTGGTGGTCATAAGTTGGTGTAGTGACACATGTAAGACTTTGTGGTGGTCATAAGTTGGTGTTAGTGACACATGTAAGACTTGTGTGGTGGTCATAAGTTGGTGTATGTGACACATGTAAGACTTTGTGGTGGTCATAAGTTGGTTGTAGTGACACACGTAAGACTTTGTGGTGGTCATAAGTTGGTGTAGTGACACATGTAAGACTTTGTGGTGGTTATAAGGTGGTGTAGTGACACATGTAAGACTTTGTGGTGGTTATAAGTTGGTGTAGTGACACATGTAAGACTTTGTGGCGGTCATAAGTTGGTGTAGTGACACATGTAGACTTTGTGGTGGTTATAAGTTGTTGTTAGTGACACATGTAAGACTTTGTGGTGGTCATAAGTTGGGTGTAGTGACACATGTAAGACTTTGTGGTGGTCATAAGTTGGTTTGTAGTGGACACATGTAAGACTTTGTGGTGGTCATAAGTTGGTGTAGTGACACATGTAAGACTTTGTGGTGGTCATAAGTTGGTGTAGTGACACATGTAAGACTTTGTGGTGGTCATAAGTTGGTGTAGGACACATGTAAGAGTTGTGGTGGTCATAAGTTGGTGTAGTGACACATGTAAGACTTTGTGGTGGTTATAAGTTGGTTGTAGTGACACATGTAAGATTTGTGGTGGTTATAAGTTGGTGTAGTGCCCCATGTTTAAGACTTTGTGGCGGTCATAAGTTGGTGTAGTGAC
>NC_069452.1:37316922-37361628 GCF_026875155.1 Cherax quadricarinatus | reverse complement strand
AAATTAGTTTTTTTTATTATGGCAGTTTTTATTTATGGCGGTTATATATGGCAGTGTTATATGGGGCAGGTTAGTAGGGCAGTGTTATATTGGCAGTGTTTATTGCGTTTTATATATGGTAGGTTATTGGGGGTAGTGTTATATATGGCAGTGTTTTTATAGGGTGTGTTATATATGTAGTGTATTATGGCAGTGTATATATGGAGGTTTTATATGGTAGTGTTATATATGGCAGTGTTATATATGGTAGTGTTATTATGGCAGTGTTATATATGGCAGTTTTTAATATGGTAGGGTTATATATGGAGTGTTATATATGGTAGTGTTATATATGGTAGTGTTATATATGGTAGTGTTATATATGGTAGTGTTATATATGGCAGTGTTATATATGGCAGTGTTATATATGGCAGTGTTATATATGGTAGTGTTATATATGGTAGTGTTATATATGGCAGTGTTATATACGGTAGTGTTATATATGGTAGTGTTATATATGGCAGTGTTATATATGGTAGTGTTATATATGGTAGTGTTATATATGGCAGTGTTATATATGGCAGTGTTATATATGGTGGTGTTATATATGGTAGTGTTATATATGGTAGTGTTATATATGGTAGTGTTATATATGGTAGTGTTATATATTGTAGTGTTATATATGGCAGTGTTATATATGGCAGTGTTATATATGGCAGTGTTATATATGGCAGTGTTACCAACCAAACACAACATCTTACTAAACAATAAGTTAAAAAATGGCTGGTTTTCTTTATCAATTATTTTATTCTTCACTTATAATATTACGACTTTTTTTTAATCAACGAAATTGAACTGATACAATAAATGTTTAAATTAATACTTAAAGTTGTCTCTTGGAAAACATGTATGAGGAGAGTGAGGGAGGGTGAGGAGAGTGAGGGAGGGTGAGGAGAGTGAGGGAGGGTGAGGAGAGTGAGGGAGGGTGAGGAGAGTGAGGGAGGGTGAGAGAATATGGAAGGAATGTGGGAGGAGAGAAAATGTGGGTGAGGGTGGGGAGGAGACTGATGGAGGGTGAGGGAGAAAGAGTGAAGGTGAGCAAACTTAATGAAGAAAGTTAACAGTGTTTGATAGTCGGCAGAGTTGGTCCACTAGCTTGAGTGTTAGAGAGGTCACATCGTAGGTCAGGTTCAACATCCAACTTAGGTCAGTGTTGAGTCTTCATGGACAACAGCGTGGAGAAGCCAGACTGACAAAGGTACAGTAAAGAAAGTTGTCATCAGAGTTGTCAGAACTGGACCACAAACTTTGTAGCAAAGTTTGTTTTTCTCCTAAAATGTGTCAAGTTGTTCTTGTTTTAGGTTATCCTTGGTGGCAGTGTCATTGATGAGCTCCAGGAACTCTTCCTGTACCTCGTCACGAAAATTATATACCCGACATATGAAAGGCTTTCTTGTAAGGGTCATGGCTACAACATCAACCTCAATTGTATGGAATTATTGCTTGATTGTAGCACTGAATACTCTTTCATATTGTCAGGCAAGGGTTGTTCAAGTGGATTATCACCAAGAGCTTAGGTGAGAGTGTGTAGATCAGAGATACATGTTCAGTGTTTCTGCTGTTTTCCAGAGTTCGGGATCTACAGTGACACTGTACACAGTCGGTGTGGTTAATTATTGTTTTCTCTTTTCCTTGAAGCTTGACATTTATTTCATTCAGTGCTGGAAACATATCTGTAAGGTAAGCTTGAGATAGCACAAGGCTTTCGCTGTTGAGTGAAGCTTGAAGATCAACTTTCCCTCGAGTTACCATGAATGTGCTGGTATCATCCCATAATTCCAGACGACGTGCCATCATCTTACCTGAAGATGACCAGAGAACCTGCGTATGAAGTAAGAGATTGTGATGAGCTGAATCCACATAATGACTCAGTTTTTTAAAGAGTCGTGCACTTAGAACATTACCTTTAATGTAGTATACAGTCTTCATGGCAGTTTGCAGCACCATGGAGAAGTGCTGAAACAAGTGCCTCGCGGTGAATCTTTCCTACTTCACTGGATATTTTCTGTTTAATCTTTGGGATGAATCGTGATGGTGAGGCAAGCATTGTAGGCTCACCATCAGTACTGACCTCACACAGCTGGTCCATCACAGACCTCCCTTTTCAAAAAAAAAAAAAAATAATGAGACCAAGTTAATAAGTGTGAGCATCAGCAATTGTTCCAGGTGGATGGCAAGAGAGAAATTCGTCTTGAACTGAGTCTTCATAGTGAGAGGCGGCAAAAACCAAAAGCTGTGAACAAAACGCTGAATCTGTTCTTTCATCAACTTGAATCAAAAGTAATTCTGACTGTTTTATCTTCCTCAGCACTCGATTAGCAGATTTGTGACGTTACTATATCATGTAACAGCGATGCTTGTCGGACCTTGGCCGGCAGACGAACATTATAGCAAGTGCGATCATCAGAGATACTTTTGCTGCCAGAAGGATCCGTATACCTTTGATATGCCATTGAAGAGTTTCCAGAGTTTCATTACTTTCGGAGCCCGGTCATGGGCCAGGCTTGTCTGGTGCTTGCCTGGTCAACCAGGCTGTTGCTGTTGGAGGCTCGTTGCCCCAAATATCAATCATAGCCTGGTTGATTTGACTCCCGGTGAAGATACTTGCCCAATTTCCTCTTGAAGGCTGCACTTGTTCCAGCAGTGTTTCTGATATCTTCTGGTAAGATGTTGAATAGTCTGGGACCCCGGATGTTGATACATTGTAAATATTTGGGGTATAATCTATCTCTTTTCTAACCAAGACATTTGCTTGGCAGTACTCACTAGGTTTATCTACTACCTCCTCCAGGGGAAGCAGATAAACCTTTGAGACGCTTGATGACACCTTCGCACAGGTAGCGCACTCCGCATGTTGAAAGCCGTCCTTTCTAAAGTCTGTGAACCATGTAGAAGGTAACACACATCATGTATCTCTCAGCGTTGTAAAATACCCTCACACACATACACACACACACACACACACACACACACACACACACACAACGAGTCATGGTACGTGACGAGGTGTCAGAGTGGGCGCTTGTGACAAGCGGGGTTCCACAGGGGTCAGTCCTAGGACCTGTGCTGTTCTTGGTATACGTGAACGACATAACGGAAGGGATAGACTCAGAAGTGTCCTTGTTTGCGGACGATGTGAAGTTAATGAGAAGAATCAAATCGGACGAGGATCAGGCAGGACTACAAAGAGATCTGGACAGGCTACAAGCCTGGTCCAGCAACTGGCTCCTTGAGTTTAACACCGCCAAATGCAAAATATGAAGTTTGGGGAAGGGGAAAAAGAAGACCGCAGAAAAACAAAATAGTTTGAGGGACAAAGTCTGCAAACCTCCCCAAAGGGAAAAAAGATCTGGGGGTGGGGTATAAACCCCGACTATACCTGAGGCCACATCATTCAGAAAAGCTGCAGCATACGGGCGCCTGGAAAACCGGGGATAGCGCCCGTTACCTCAGAAAGGGGGTCGTTAAAGATTTGATACCATTTACTCAGGCCCATACTGGAGATGCAGCACATTTTGAACCCACACTTAAAGCCGTCAAGAAATTAGAGAAAGTCCCAAAGGTTTGCAACAAGATGTCCCAGAGTGGGGATTGTCCTACGAAAAAGGGGTTGGGGGGAAAATCGGCCTGACGACAGGGGGCCCAGGAGGGTCGGGGAGACAGGGATAACGACATAAAAATTACGCGCGGAATAGACAGATGGACAAAAGGGGAGGTTCCCCAGAAATGGGACACAGAACAAGAGGTCACAATTGGAGTTGGGTCAGATAATCAAAGGGATGTTGGGAAAGTATTTCTTAGTCTAGAGTAGTCAAGTCGTGGAAAGCTAGAAAGTGAAGTAGTGGAGGGGGGAAACCATACATTTTTTAAGGGGGGTATGAAAGCTCATGGAGCAGGGAAGAGAGACCTAGTGCAATCAGTGAAGAGGCGGGGCCGGACTAGACTGTCCTGCAACCAAAAATAGGTGATACAAATAGGTGAGTGCAAAACCCCCACACACACACACACCACCACAACACACACAAAAACCAAAACCACCCCACACAACAAACACACCACACACACACACACCACACAAACACACACACACACACCCCAAAAACCACACACAAATAAGACATAACATTAAAAAACTAATAATAAAAAATAAGATGGGGGGGTTGGGAAGAAATATAAATATTCTTCACAAATCCCTTTTATCCCCCGTCTAAAGTGTAAAAGGTTTAAACCTATTTTAAAATTTGTTTGAATGCTTTCCAGGGGTAGTACATGTGTCATTTACCCCAAAACTTATGACACCACAAAGTTTTTCCCATGTTCACTAACCAACTTATAACCGCCACAAAGTCTTACAGGGTCACTACACCAACTTATACCACAAAAAGTCTTTACATGGTCATCCCCAAATTTATGACACCACAAAGTCTTACATGGTCACTCCCAACTTTGCCACCACAAAGTCTTACATGTTACTAACCAACTTATGCCACCAAAGTCTTAATTTTGCACTCCCAACTTATGACCACCACAAAGCTTACATGTGTCATACACCAATTATGACCCCCACAAAGCTTACATGGTTTAACCAACTTAGACCCCCACAAAGTCTACATGTGTCACTACACCAAATTTATGACACCACAAAGTCTTAAATGTTCACACAAAACTTAGACCGCCAAAGTCTTACCATGAAGACAACATTTTAAATCGTAAAATGTTCACACGCAACACTGCAATTTAAATTTTAATTTGGGGGAAAGGGAAATGAGTAAGATGAGAGAGAGTGAACAAAATGTATTATTATTATTTTATTATTATTATTATTATTATTATTTTTATTTTATATTTTTATTATTATTGTTTTATTATTTTTTATCATCATTATTTTATTATTATTATTATTATTTTTTTATTATTATTATTTTTTTAAATTTTTTTTTTTTAACTACAAAATAATTATTAAATAAATTTGTAAAAAAAATAAGTTTCTTTCTTTGAAAATATATTTAAAATAAATTTAAAAATAATATGTAACGATGTTTTTAGAAAACATTTTTAGCGTTTTTGGTGTTTTTAATTGCAGATTGTCTTTATAATTGATGTGAGTTTAATAAACTGTTTTGTGTAGGAATGTTGATGAATCGGTAAGAAAAAATTTAATGAAACAAATGACGGTATATGTGCACATGGGTGTGGTGTTTGTGTGGACTCACTGATTCCCTAATTGTAGTTGCGGGAGCGAGTCGCCCCTGGCCCCCCCTTTTTCGCTATGTATAGGCCCTTTTTCCCCCTGAACATGATTTTTATCAAACCTGTCTTAAAACTATGTAGGTTCCCGCTCCACTACATCACCCCCCAGACTATTATTCTTCCGACAACTTGTGGCTGAAGAAATACTTTCTCCCCCCTCTGACTCATTTGGTCTTTACTTCCAAGGGGACCCCTTTTTTCGTGTCCCCCCCTGGAAATCCTGTCTCTGTATTTTTAATTTTTCCCCTTTTTTTGTTGTCTTATCCTGTCTCCCTGACCTCCTGTCCCCCGTGTCGTCAGGGTTTCCCCTTAACCCTTTCTTCGTAGGAAAATCCCTTAGCTCTGGAATAACCTTGTTGCAAACCTTTGCACTTTCCAAAATTCCTGACATGTTGACCGGGTTTTTGGTTTAAAAAACTTGTGCTGCTACCCCAGTATGGGTTTGACGTAAATGGTGAAAAGGTCTTAAAAACGATTCCTTACTGGGTATGGGAACGCTATCTTAAGTTTGCTAGAGCCCATACGCTCATCAGTTATTGACTGATGTGCGCCTCAGGGTATGCACGGTATTATACTCCCCCCAATTCTTTTTCCTTGGTGAGGTTTGCGTCTTTGACCCCCTAGACTATACGTGTCTGCGGTCTTCTTTTCCCTTCCCCCATCTTCATGGGAAAACTTTCTTTGGCGGGGTTAAAATTTAAGGAGCCCGTTTCTGGACCAGGCTTTTGCCTGTCCAGGTCTTTTTTTAGTCCTCTGGATCCCGACCGATTTGTTCTCCTCTTAACTTCACATCATCTGCAAAAAAGGGCTCTCCTGAGTCTTCCCCTTCCCTTTTTGTCATTTAATATCCAAAAAACGACGGTCTTAGGACGCCCCCGTGGAACCCCGTTGCACAGGCGCCCAATGGCACCTGCAGTACCATGACTGTTTTTTTCCCCCCCGTCGGTATTCCTTTATCCATTGCAGGCCCCTTTCCGTTAGTGTGCCTGATCCCTTTGCTTTTTTCAGTAATCTTTGTGCAATGTGTCGAAAAGGCCTTCTTGCAGTCAAGAAAAAGGTGTATCCCCCCCCTCTCCTTTTGTCTTTTCTTTTGTCACCCTTTTATAAAAAATCCCGTGGTTTGTGACACAGGATTTTCCTTCCCTGAAACGTGCGTTTGTTTATTATACACTTGTTTTTTTCCAGGTGCTCCACCACTCCTCCTGATGATCTTCTCCTGAATCTGATACTATACCGTTAGTGACACAGGTCGGTTTAAGCCCCATGTCTGTTCCTTTTTTAAAAAAATTGGGCTAATTTTCCATATCTTCCCTCTCTAAGGGCCTTTTAGGTATCAAGTTCACATAGCAGCTTTTCCCTCCCCTCGGTTATGTGCACCTCATCCAAACTTGTTGGTGTACCCCCCCTGTTTGATTTCCCGGAGTCCCCCCGGTTTTCCACTGTAAATACTTTTTTAAATCTCTTGTGGGTGTGTGTGTGTGTGTGTGTGTGTGTTGTTGTGTGTGGGTGTGTGTGTGTGTGTTGTGGTTTTTGTGAAACCTCTCTAGGTGCACGAGGATCTGCGTATGTTTAAACCGCGTTTTAAAAATGAGCGTTTGACCCGTGTGAGACCTTTAGGGGGGCTAAGTGTGGTTATCAGGTGCAGGTGAAACGTACGTATTATGCGTACTCGTGAACGTAGTTTCATGACGAACTCTTGTGACCCCAAAGTTTGAGAGGTATTTCGTACGTATACTTGACCCTCAAGCCAGACCCAGTCCCAGTCACGACATAAACTCATTAACAGTCTACATAAAATTAAAACCCTTTTTTTTTTTCTAAGTAAAGTTGTATTTTAACACAAAAAGTCTAGATTTGGGGGGGAAAAAATGAAAATTTTCCCGATGTTTCAAAAACTTCCCCAAAAAATGGATTTTTTTTTTTAATATCGAGAATTTTTAATTTTGGGAGTACGACCAAACACTCCCCCCCCCCCCCCCCGGGCCCAAAATATCCGGGAGCTGTAGTTCTATAGGGGAAAGTCGCAAAAATTTTGTACGGGGGGGGAGGTTGGGTGGTGATGGTTGGTAGGGGGTGCTAGGACGTGCAGGAAAGTGTAGGAGGCGTGCAAAGGACACGTGTAGGAGGGTCTAGGACACGTGCTAGGAGGGGTGCTAGGACACGGCTAGGGGGTGCTAGGGGCGTGCTAGGACCGTCTAGGGGGCGTGCTAGGAAAGTGCTGGGGGGGTGTAGGGGCGTGCAGGAAAGTGTAGGAGGCGGTAGGACACGTGCGGGAGGCGATTTGTTCTGTTGTCCCCTTGCCTGCTGTCATTGTTTTTTGTATTATTTCTTTGTCACTTGCTTGTTGCACTTGCTCTGTTGTCACTTGTTTGTTGTATTGTTCTGTTGTCACTTTTTCTGTTTTCATTGTTTGTTGTCACTTGTTCTGTTGCACTTTTTTCTGTTGGTACTTTTTTGTTGTCATTTTTCTGTTGTCCTTGCTCTGTTGTCACTGTCGTTGTCACTTGTTTTGTTTTCATTGTTCTGTTGTCTTTCTCTGTTGTCACCCGCTCTGTTGCACTTGTTTGTGTCATGTTCTGTTGTCACTTGTTTGTTGGACTTTTTTCTGTTGTCACTTTCTTGTTTTTCACTTGCTCTGTTGTCACTGCTCTGTTGTCATTTTCTTGTTTTCACTTCGTTTTCATTTTTCTGTTTTTCACTTGTCTTGTTGTCATTTTTTTTGTTGTTTCTTTTTCTGTTGTCATTGTTTGTTTCACTTTTCTCTTTTCATTGTTCTTTGTACTTGTTCTGTTTTACTTGTTCGTTGTCCCCTTGTTCTGTTGTCACTTGTCTGTTGTATTGCTCTTTTGTCATTTCTTGTTGTCACTTGTCTGTTGTCACTTGTCTGTTATCCCTTGTCTTGCACTTGTTCTGTTGTTATTGTTTTTGTTGTCACTTGTTCGTTTTCACTTTTCTAGCCACTTGTTCTGTTGTCACTTTGTTCTGTTGCTTACTGTTGCTTCCCCAGTTTAAATTTTACAGTCGTCTGGGAGGAAAAAAGACCTCACACACAGCGCAGAATTTAATGGGGTTAAAAAACACTGATGTAACCCTTGATGTACACCAGGATGTCACCCTGATTCCCAGCTTATGTAACCGCTGAGTACACCGTATGTCACCGCTGTGACACCACTGATGGGAGGTAAGACAATAGGCAACGTTTGGATTTTTTTCCGAAACGTTTCGCCTACACAGTGGTTTTCAGTCGAATAAAAAGTAGGCGGGCATTGGATTGGACGTGTAACCCGTCCATCACCCTTTTAAGTCGAAACGTTTGAGGTTTCTTTTCCCCCAAAAAATTTTACGCTTTAAGGGTGATGGCTGATTACATCGTTTCACATCTCTACTGCTCCAGCCTATTTGTATTGACTGAAGAAACCCCACGTGTAGGCGAAAAAGTTTCGGAATAAAAATTTTAACTGTTGCCTATGTGTTAACCACCAACCTGTCGGTATTTATACCATTTTTTTTGTTCACACCGCTGATGTACACCAGTATGTAAACCAGTGTGTAACCAGTGTGTACACCGCGATGTAAGTCAATGATAGTTATATAAGGCGAGTCTTGTGTGAACATTTATGCAAAACCGGGGGGGGTTTAAAAAAAAAAAAAAATTTTTAAAAAAATTGGGGGGGAAACGGGGGGGGGAAAAAAAAAAAACCCGGGGAAAAAAATTTTAAAAACCCTTTTTTTTTAAATTTAAAAACCCAAAAAAGTTTTTTTTAAAAAAAAAATTTTTTTTTTTTTCCCCCCAAAAAAAAAAAAGGGGTTTTAAAAACCCAAAAACAAAAGGAAAAATTTTAAAAAAATTTTTTTCCCCCAAAATTTTTTTTTTTTTTTTTTTAAATTTTTTTTGGGGGTTCCAAATTTTTCCCCCCCCCAAAAAATTTTAAACCCCCCCTTTAAACCCCCCTTTTTAAAAAATTTTTTCCCCCCCAAAAAAAATTTTTTTTTTTTTGGGGAAAAAATTTTTTTCCCCCCAAAAAATTTTTTAAAAATTATAACCCCCTTTTTTTTCCCCAAAACTTTTTTTTTTTTTTTTAAAAAATTGCCCCCTTAAATTTTGGGTTTTTTTTTTTAAAAAAAAATTTTTTTTTTTCCCCCAAAAAAAAAAAAGGGGGAAAACCCCTTTTAAAAAAGGGCCAATTTCCCAAAACCCCCAAAACCCTTTTTTTTCCCCCCCTTTTTCCCCCCCCCCCAAAATTTAAAAAAAAAAACCCAAAACCCCTTTTTAAAACCCCTTTTAAAAATTCCCCAAAAAATTTTTTAAACCCAAAAAAGGGGGCCAAAAATTTAAAAAATTCCCCCCCCCTTTTTTTTTTTCCGGGGGGAAAACCCTTTTCCCAAATTTTT
The DNA here is from genome assembly GCF_026875155.1 of Cherax quadricarinatus. NCBI lineage: Eukaryota > Metazoa > Arthropoda > Malacostraca > Decapoda > Parastacidae > Cherax > Cherax quadricarinatus. Next base: position 37,351,947 of record NC_069452.1, on the reverse strand, counting down.
TTCCCCCTAACCCCCCCCCCCCCCCTTTTTTTTAAAAAAAAAAAATAAAACCCAAAAAATGGGGTTCCCAATTTTAAAAAAAAATTTTTTCCCTTCCCCAATTTTAAAAAGGGGGGGAAAAAAAAACCCCCCCCCCTTTTTTTTTAAAAAAAAAATTTTTTTTAAAACCCCCCCCCCCCCAAAAAAAAAAAAAAAAGGGCCTTCCCCAAAAACCCCCCAAAAATTTTCCTTTAAAAAAAATTTTTTAAAGGGCCCTTTTTGGGGAAAAAATTTTCCAAAAAAAAATTTGGGCCCCCCGGGCCTTTTTTTTTTGGGTAAAACCCCCCTTTTTCCCCTTTTTTTAAAACCAAAAAAGGGAAAAACCCCAAGTTTTCCCCAAAATTTTTTAAAAAACCCCTTTTTTTTTTTTTAAAAAAATTTTTGGGGGTTTTTTTTTTTAAAAAAAATTTTTTTTTAAAAAAAATTTTCCTTTTTCCCAAAATTTTTTTCCCCCCCTTTTTTTTTTCCCCCCCCTTTTTGGGAAAAAAATTTTTTGGGGTTTTAAAAAATTTAAACCCCCAAAAATTTTTTCCCCCCCAAAAATTTTAAAAAAAAAAAAAATTTTTTTTTGGGGGGAAAATTTTTGGGGGGAAAAAAAACCCAAAAAAAAACACAAAAACCCCACAAAAACCCAAAAAAAAATTAAAAAAATTTTAAAGGGGCCCCCCAAAAAAAAAAAACCCTTTTCCCCCCCCAAATTTTTTAAGGAAAAAATTCCAAATTTTTTTGGGGGGTTTTTTAAAAAAATCAAAGGGGGGCCCCCCCCAAAAAAACCCCCAAAACCTGCCCGGAAACCCCCCCAAAAAAAAAAACCCCCAAAAAACCAAAAGGGGGGGGAAAAAAAAAAAGGGCCCAAAAAAAAAAAAAACCTTTTAAAAAAAAAAAAAGGAAAAATTTGGGGCCCCCAAAAAAAACCCCTTACGGGGCCCAAAAAAAAATTTTCAAAACCCCCTTTTTTAAAAAAAACTTCCAGGCCCCCCAAAAAAACCCCCCCCCCAAAAAAAAAAACCCCCCCCCCCTTTGGGTCCACAAAAAGGGGAAAATTTTAAAAAAAAAAAGGGCCCAAAAAGGCCCCCAAACCAAAAACCCCCAAAAAAGGTTAAAAAACCCCCAAACAAACCCCCCCCCTTTTTTTTGACAAAAAAATTTTTGGGGGGGGAAAAAAAAAAAAAAGGGCCAAAAAAACCCCCGGGGGGGAAAAAAAAATTTTGGTTTTTTTTTTTTTAAAAAAAAAATTTAATAAAAAGGGGAAAAAGGGGGGCCCCCCAAAATTGGGGAAAAAAATTTTTTTCCCCTGGGGGGGGGAAAAACCCCAAAAGTTTCGTGAAAAAAAAAAAAAAAACCCCCCCCAAAAAAAAAAAAAAACCCCCCCCAAAAAAAAAAAAAAACCCCCCCTTTTAAAAAAAACCAACCCCCCCGGACAAAAAACCCCCCAAAAAAAAACCCCAAACCCCCCCACAAACCCAACCCCAAACCCCAAATTTTAAAAAAAAAAAAATTTTTTAAAAAAAAAATTTGGGGAAAAAAAAAAAAATTTTTAAACCCCCCCCTTTTCCCCCCCCTTTTAAATGAAAAAAAAATTTTTTTTTTAAAAAAATTTTTTTAAAAACTTTTCCCCCAAAAAATTTTTCCCCAAAATTTTTTTTCCCCCAAAAAAAAAAAACCCCCCCCTTTCCCCAAAAAAAAAACCCCCAAAAAAAAAAACCCCCCTTTTTTTTTTCCCCCCCCCCTTTTAAAACCCCAAAAATTTCCCCCTTTTTTTTTTTAAACCCCAATTTCCCCCAAAAACCCAAATTTTCCCCCCCAAATTTTCCCCCAAAAAAATTTTTTTTAAAAAAAATTTAAAAAAAAAATTTTTTTTAAAAAAGGGAAAAAAAATTTTTTTTTAAAAAAAATGGGGGGGGAAAGGCCAAAACCCCCTTTTTTTTTTTAAAAAAATTTTTTAAAAAATTTTTTAATTTTTAAAATTTTTAAAAATTTTTTTTTTTTTAAAAATTTTTTTTTAAAAATTTTAAAATTTTTTAAAAAATTTTTTTTTTTTTTTTTAAAAAAAATTTAATTTTTTTTTTTTTTTTTAAAAAAATTTTTTTTTTTTATTATTATTATTATTTTTTTTTTTTTATTATTATTATTATTATTTTATTATTTTTTTTTTTTTAATTTTTTTTTTTTTAAAAAAAAAAAAAAATTTTAAAAAAAAATTTTTTTTTTAAAAAAAAAAAAAAAAAAAATTTTTAAATTTTAAATTTTTTTTTGGGTTTATTTTTTTAAAAGGTTTTTTAAAATTTTGGGGGAAAAATTAAAAAAAAAAATTTGTTGGGGGGGGAAAAAAATTAAAAAAAAAGGGATATGTGCCATTGGGGGCGTGTGTGTGTTTTGTGGGATCACCTGAAAATTCCCCCTAAAGGGAGTATTTCAGGGGTCGAGATCACTCCTTTCCCCCCCTTTTTCGCTAGTCGCTACTAGGCCTCTTTCTCCCCCCCAACATGAGTTTTTTAAAAACCCCGGGCTTAAAACAATTTTATGGTTCCCGCCTCCACTACATCCCTTCCCAGACTATTATTTTTCCCCCCGACAAACTTGTGGGAAGAAAAACTTTCCCAACATCCCTTTGACTCATTTGAGCCTTTTGTTTTCCCAAAAGTGACCCCCGTTTTTTTTGTGTCCCCCCCCCTGGGAAAATCCCGTCCCCTGCCACCTTTTTATTCTTCACCGTATTTTGTATGTATTAAAACATGTCTCCCCTGACCCCCCTGTCCTCCCCTGTCCCTCAGGCCGATTTCCCCTTTAATTTTTTTTGAGGACTACCCCCCTTTGTTGGGGTAACCTTGTTGCCCAACCCTTTTCACTTTTTTCTAAATTTTCCCGACATGCTTGACCGGTTTGGATTAAAAAAATTGGCGCATACTCCAGTATGGGGGTTGAGTTTTTTGGTGAAAAAAGGGTTTTAACGGGTTCCTTATGAGGTATCGGAACGCTATCCTTAAGGTTTGCCCAGACGCCCCTACGCTGCCTCAAATTAACTGACTGATGTCGCCTAGGAGATTTGCCGGGATTATACCCCACCCCAAGACCCTTTTCCTTGAGTGAGGTTTTTCAGCTTTGACCCCCTAGACTATACTGTGTCCCGCGGTTTTTCTTTGCCCTTTCCCCAAACTTTCATGGGCTTTTCATTTTGGGGGCCCCCCCCCCCGGGGTTTTTTTAAAAAAGCCCGTTGCTGGACCAGGCTTTAGCCTGTCCCGGGCTTTTTGGGAGTCCTGCCTGATTTCCCCACCCCATTTTATTCTCCTCAAATTTAAATTCACATCATCTGCAAACAAGGGGCTCTCCTTAGGGCCTACCCCTTTCCCTTATGTCATTCACATATACAAAAAACAGCACAGGGCTTGGGTGACCCCCGTGGAACCCCGCTTTTACAGGCGCCCAAACCCGGCCTCGTCACGTACCCTGACTCGTTTTTGGCCCCCCCCTGTCAGGTATTCTCTGATCCATGCAGTGCCCTTTCCCCGTTTTGTGCCTGATCCCTAGCTTTTGGGGAAATAATCTCTTGTGACGAACTGTGTCGAAGGCCTTTTTTGCAGTTTCCCAAAAAAATGCCCCCGGGGTATCCGCCCCTCTTCCCTTTTTTCTTTTCTTTGTCCCCCTTATATAAAACTCCCCGTAGGTTTGTGACCCAGGGTTTTTCCCTTCCCCGAAAACCGTGCTGTTTGTTGATTATACACTTGTTTTTTTTTCCAGGTTTCTTCCCCCCACTCTCCTCCTTTATGATTTCTCCAGAATCTGCCCTAAATTTTACCCTTAGTGCAAGGGCTGTAGTTTAATGCCCCAGTCTGTCTTTCCCTTTTTAAAAAAATTGGGGCACATTTTCCATATCTGCTCCCTTCTAAGGCCTTTTTAGGTATCAAGTTCACATAGCAAACTCTTCACCCCCCTCCTCGGTTATGTGGGACCTCATCCCCACTTTTTGGGGTACCCCCCTGTTCTGATTTCCTGGAATCCTACCGGGTTTTCCCCTGTAAATTTTTTTTTTTAAATCTCTTGTGTGTGTGTTTTGTGTGTGTGTGTGGTTTGTGTGTGTTGGGGGTGTGTGTGTGTGGGGTGGTGTTTTTGTTTTGTGTGAACCCCTTTTCTAGCGTGCCCAAAGGGCTCAGGGAGTTCAAAACTGGTTAAAAAATGAGCGTTTTTGACCTGTGTGAGACCTTGAGGAGGGTAAATGTGGGGATTAGGGGCAGGTGAAACGTCGTATTTTTGACGTACTCTGGGAACGTACGTTTTTTATGCGAACTTTTGACCCTAACGTTTTTATGAAGGGGACGTTTCGGAGTTTTACTTTTACCGTCCCAAACCAGACCCCCGTACCCGTCACGAAAAAACACTCCCTTAACAGTCTTTCAAAAAGATTAAAACCCTTTTTTTTTTTTCTAAGTAAAAATTGTATTTTTTTAAAACAAAAGTCATAGATTTAGGGGGGGGAAAAAGAAAAATTTTTTCCGATGTTTTCAAAAATTCCAAAAACTGGATTTTTTTTTTTTTAAAAATCGGAATTTTTTTAAATTTTGGGAGTACACCAAGCACTCCCCCCCCCCCCCGGCCCCGATATTTGGGGGCTGTAAATTTTTACTGGGGGAAAAACGGGCCCAAGGGAAATTTTTGTAACCCGGGGGGGGGGAGGTTGGGTGGTGAGGTTGGTAAAGGGGGGGCTAGGAGGGGTTTCTAGGAAAACTTTCTAGGAGGGGGGGTAGGGCACCCTGCTAGGGGCGTGCAAAGGGGCCGGGCTTAGGAGGCTGCTAGGACACGTTGGGGGGCGTGCTAGGGGGCGTGGGTAGGGGCACGTGCGGAGGCGTCTAGGAAAGTGTGGGAGGGTAGGGTTTTGTTGGCACTTTCTTGTTGGCACGTCTTGGGGTTAATTTTTTTCTGTTGCACTTGCTTTTGTTTTCATTGTTCTGTTTCACTTTTTTTTGCACTTCCCCTTTGTCACTTGGTTTTGTTTCATTTGGTTGTTTCACTTTTTCTGTTTCAATTTTTCTGTTTTCACTTGCTTGTTTTCCCCTTTTCTGTTTCACTTGTTTTTTGTCACTTGTTCTGTTTTTTACTTGTTTGGGTTTTCCAAAATGGTTTTGTTTTTCACTTGTTTTGTTTCCCTTGTTTGTTTTTCACTTGGGTTTTGTTTCATTGTTTGATGCCACTTGTTCTGTTGTCACTTGTTCTGTTGTCATTACTGTTGCTCCTCAGTTAAGTTTTATCAGTCAGTCTGGCAGGAAAAACTGACCATCACAACATGCTACAGAATTAACTGGTAAAGCAACACTGATGTACACCATCTGATGTACACCAGCTGATGTACACCAGCTGATGTACACCAGCTGATGTACACCAGCTGATGTACACCAGCTGATGTACACCAGCTGATGTAAGTCAATGATAGTTATATAAGGCGAGTATTGTGTGAACATTGTAGTGAACTAAAGCTCAGAAGTGATAGAAGGATCCTGTTGTTGTTATTGTTGTTGATGTTGATGATGATGATGATGATGATGAAGATGTTGATGTTAATGTTGATGATGTTGTTGATGATATAGATGTTAATATTGATGTTGTTGATGATGATGGTGATGATGATGATGTTGATGATGATGATGTTGATGATGATGATATAGATGTTAATATTGATGTTGTTGATGATGGTGATGATGTTGATGTTGTTGATAATGTAGATGTTAATATTGATGTTGTTGATGTTGATGATGATGGTGATGATGTTGATGATGTTGGTGATGATGATGATGGTGGTGATGATGATGTTGATGTTGTTGATGATGGTGATGATGATGATGTTGATGATGTTGTTGATGTTGATGATGTTGATGTTGTTGATGATGTAGATGTTAATATTGATGTTGATGATGATGGTGATGGTGATGATGTTGTAGATGTTAATATTGATGTTGTTGTTGATAATGATGATGTAGATGTTGATATTGATGATATTGTTGATGTTAATGTTGATGATGATGTTGTTGTTGATGATGTGTTGATGTTGATGATGATGATGATGATGATGATGATGATGATGATGATGTTGATGATGTTGATGTAGATGTTGATATTGATGATATTGTTGATGTTGATGTTGATGATGATGATGATGTTGATGGTGTTGATGTACACGTTGATATTGATGATGTGATGTTGATGATGATGATGTTGAAGTTGTTGATTTTATTGTTGATGTTGATGTTGATGCTGTTGATGATAATGGTGTTGATGTTTTTGATGATGTAGATGTTGATGATGATATTGTTGACGATGATGTAGATGTTGATATTGATGATATTTTTCATGTTGATGATGATGATAATGGTGTTGATGATGTTGATGTTATTGTTGATGATATTGTTGATGATGATGTTATTGTTGTTGATGATGATGATGTTGTTATTGTTGATGATGATGATATTGTCATTTGTTGATGTTGTTGATGTTATTGATGTTACTTCTTCTAAGAAGACGTGGCACCGGAAGCTTCTACCTCTCAAGTTTTCATCTCTGACACCAGAGCTAAACATCAGCTGTTGATGACCCTCACTACACTACCTGTTGATGACCCTCACTACACTACCTGTTGATGACCCTCACTACACTACCTGTTGATGACCCTCATACATACTGTGAGCCCCTCACTACACTACCTGTTGATGCCCCACTACACTCCCTGTTGTTTAACCCTCACTACACACCTTTTTGAAACCCTCACTACACTACCTGTTGATGACCCTCACTACACTACCTGTTGATAACCCTCACTACACTACCTGTTGATAACCCTCACTACACTACCTGTTGATGACCCTCACTACACTACCTGTTGATGACCTCATAACTACCTGTTGATAACCCTCACTACACTACCTGTGATAACCCTCACTAAAACTACCTGTTGATGACCCTCACTACACTACCTGTTGATGACCCTCACTACACTACCTGTTGATGACCCTCACTACACTACCTGTTGATGACGCTCATTTACACTACCTGTTGATGACCCTCACTACACTACCTGTTGATAACCCTCCTCCCACTACCTGTTAATGACCCTCACTACACTACCTGTTGATAACTCTCACTTCACTACTGTTGATGACCCTCACTACACTCCCTGTTGAGACCCTCACTACAATTCCTTTAATGACCCTCCTACACTACCTGTTGAAAACCCCTCACTACACTACCTGTTGATGACCCTCACTACACTACCTGTTGATGCCCTCACTACACTACCTGTTAATGACCTCACTACACTACCTGTTGATACCCTCACTACACTACCTGTTGATGACCCTCACTACACTACCTGTTGATGACCCTCACTACACTACCTGTTGATAACCCTCACTACACTACCTGTTGATGACCCTCACTACACTACCTGTGGATGACCCTCACTACACTACCTGTTAATGACCCTCACTACACTACCTGTTGAAAACCCTCCTACACTACCTGTTGATGACCCTCACTACACTACCTTGATAACCCTCACTACACTACTGTTAATGACCCTCATACACTACCTGTTGATGACCCCCCAACACTACCTGTTGATGACCCTCACTACACTACCTGTTGATAACCCTCACTCACTACCTTTTGGGATGACCCTCAGTACATACCTGTTGATGACCCTCACTACACTACCTGTTGATAACCCTCACTACACTACCTGTTGATAACCCTCACTACACTACCTGTTGATGACCCTCACTACACTACCTGTTGATGACCCTCACTACACTACCTGTTGATGACGCTCACTACACTACCTGTTGATGACCCTCACTACACTACCTGTTGATGACCCCCTCACTACAACTACCTGTTAATGACCCTCACTAACACTACCTGTTGATAACCCTCACTACACTACTGTTGATGACCCTCACTACACTACCTGTTGATGACCCTCACTACACTACCTGTTAATGACCCTCACTACACTACCTGTTGATAACCCTCACTACATTACCTGTTAATGACCCTCACTACACTACATGTTGATGACCCTCACTACACTACATGTTGATGGCCCTCACTACAGTACCTGTTGATGACGCTCACTACACTACCTGTTGATGACCCTCACTACACTACCTGTTGATGACCCTCACTACACTACCTGGGGAAAGACCCTCACTACACTCCCTGTTGATAACCCTCACTCACTACCTGTTGATGACCCTCACTACACTACTTGTGGATGACCCTCACTAAAATACCTTTTTTGATGACCCTCACTACACTACCTGTTGGATGACCCTCCTACCATACCTTTTGATGACCCTCACCTCACTACCTGTTGATGACCCTCACTACACTACCTGTTGATGACCCTCACTACACTACCTGTTGATGGCCCTCACTACACTACCTGTTGATGACCCTCACTACACTACCTGTTGATGACCCTCACTACACTACCTGTTGATAACCTCACTACACTACCTGTTGATAACCCCATACACTACCTGTTGATAACCCCCACTACATACCTGTTGATGACCTCACTACACTCCCTGTTGTGACCCTCACTACACTCCCTGTTGATAACCCTCACTACACTAACCTGTTGATAACCCTAAATACACTACCTGTTGTTAACCTCACTACACTACCTGTTGATGACCCTCACTACACTCCCTGTTGAAAACCCCCTCACTACACTACCTGTTGATAACCCTCACTACACTACCTGTTGATAACCCTCACTACACTACCTGTTGATGACCCTCACTACACTACCTGTTGATGACCCTCACTACACTACCTGTTGATGACCCTCACTACCACTCCCTGTTGATGACCCATCCCTACCTTTTGATAACCCTCACTACATACCTGTTGATGGCCCTCACTACACTACCTGTTGATGGCCCCCTCACTACACTACCTTTTGTGACCCTCACTACACTACCTGTTGATGCCCCTCACTACACTACCTGTTGATAACCCTCACTACACTACCTGTTGATAACCCTCACTACACTACCTGTTGATAACCCTCACTACACTACCTGTTGATGACCCTCACTACACTACTGTTGATAACCCTCACTACACTACCTGTTGAAAACCCCTCACTACACTACCGTTGATGACCCTCACTACACTACCTGTTGATGACCCTCACTACACTACCTGTTGATGACCCTCACTACACTACCTGTTGATGACCCTCACTACACTACCTGTTGATAACCCTCACTACACTACCTGTTGATAACCCTCACTACACTACCTGTTGATGACCCTCACAAACACTACTGTTAATGCCCTCACACACTACCTGTTGATGACCCTCACTACACTACCTGTTGATGACCCTCACTACACTACCTGTTGATGACCCTCACTACACAACCTGTTGATGACCCTCACTACACTACCTGTTGATGACCCTCACTACACTACCTGTTGATGACCCTCACTACACACCTTTTGAAAAACCCTCACTACACTACCTTTTGATGACCCTCACTACACTACCGGGTGGATGCCCTCACTACACTCCCTGTTGATGACCTCATAAAACTACCTGTTGATGACCCTCACTACACTACCTGTTGATGACCCTCACTACACTACCTGTTGATGACCCTCACCTCACTACCTGTTGATGACCCTCACTACACTACCTGTTGATGACCCTCACTACACTACCTGTTGATGACCCTCACTACACTCCCTGTTGATGACCCTTTCACTACACTACCTGTTGATGACCCTCACCTCACTACCTGTTGATGACCCTCACTACACTACCTGTTGATGACCCTCACTACACTACCTGTTGATGGCCCTCACTACACTACCTGTTGATGACCCTCACTACACTACCTTTTGTGCCCCTCACTACACTACCTGTTGATAACCCCTCACTACACTACCTTTTTGATAACCCTCACTACACTACCTGTTGATAACCCTCACTACACTACCTGTTGATGACCCTCACTACACTACCTGTTGATGACCCTCACTACACTACCTGTTGATAACCCTCACTACACTACCTGTTGATAACCCTCACTACACTACCTGTTGATACCCTCACTACACTACCTGTTGTGCCCCTCACTACACTACCTGTTGATAACCCTCACTACACTACCTGTTGATAACCCTCACACACTACCTTTTGATAACCCTCACTACACTACCTGTTGATGACCCTCACTACACTACCTGTTGATGACCCTCACTACACTACCTGTTGATGACCTCACTACACTACCTGTTGATGACCCTCACTACACTACCGTTGATGACCCTCACTACACTACCTGTTGATAACCCTCATACACTCCCTGTTGATAACCCCCCACTACACTACCTGTTGATGACCCTCACTACACTACCTGTTGAGGGACCCTCACTACACTACCTGTTGATGCCCTCACTACATACCTGTTGATAACCCTCACTACACTACCTGTTGATGACCCTCACTACACTACCTGTTGATAACCCTCAGTACACTACCTGTTGATGACCCTCACTACGCTACCTGTTGATGACTCTCACTACACTACCTGTTAATGACCCTCACTACACTACCTGTTGATGACCCTCACTACGCTACCTGTTGATAACCCTCACTACACTACCTGTTAATGACCCTCACTACACTACCTGTTGATGACCCTCACTACACTACCTGTTGATGACCCTCACTACACTACCTGTTGATGACCCTCACTACACTACCTGTTGATGACCCTCACTACACTACCTGTTGATAACCCTCACTACACTACCTGTTGATGACCCTCACCTCACTACCTGTTGATGACCCACCCACTACCTGTTGATGACCCTCACTACACTACCTGTTGATGACCCTCACTACGTTACCTGTTGAAAAACCCTCATACACTACTGTTAATGACCCTCACTAACACTACCTGTTGATGACCTCACTACACTACCTGTTGATGACCCTCACTACGCTACCTGTTGATAACCCTCACTACACTACCTGTTAATGACCCTCACTACACTACCTGTTGATGACCCTCACTCCCACTACCTGTTGATGACCCTCATTTAAGCTCCCTGTTGATAACCCTCACTAACTACCTGTTAATGACCCTCACTACACTACCTGTTGATGACCCTCACTACACTACCTGTTGATGACCCTCACTACACTACCTGTTGATGACCCTCACTACATACCTGTTGAAAACCCCTCACTACACTCCCTGTTGAAAACCCCTCACTACACTACCTGTTGATAACCCTCACTACACTACCTGTTGAAAAACCCTAACTACACTCCCTGTTGTTTACCCTCCTACATACCTGTTGAAAACCCCTCACTACACTACCTGTTGATAACCCTCACTACACTACCTGTTGATAACCCTCACTACACTACCTGTTGATGACCCTCACTACACTACCTGTTGATGACCCTCACTACACTACCTGTTGATGACCCTCACTACACTACCTGTTGATGACCTCACTACACTCCCTGTTGATGACCCTCACCTCACTACCTGTTGATGACCTCACCTCACTACCTGTTGATGACCCTCATTACACTACCTGTTGATGACCCTCACTACATACCTGTTAATGACCCCCCACTACACTACCTGTTGAAAACCCTCATAAAACTCCCTGTTGATAACCCTCACTACACTACCTGTTGATGACCCTCACTACACTACCTGTTGATAACCCTCACTACACTACCTGTTGATGACCCTCACTACACTACCTGTTGATAACCCTCACTACACTACCTGTTGATAACCCTCACTACACTACCTGTTGATGACCCTCATACATACCTGTTGATAACCCTCATACATACCTGTTGATGACCCTCACTACACTACCTGTTGATAACCCTCACTACACTACCTGTTGATAACCCTCTCTACACTACCTGTTGATGACCCTCACTACACTACCTGTTGATGACCCTCACTACACTACCTGTTGATGACCCTCACTACACTACCTGTGGATGACCCTCACTACACTACCTGTTTATAACCCTCACTACACTACCTGTTGATGACCCTCCCCTACACTACTGTTGATGACCCTCACTACACTACCTGTTGATGACCCTCCTACACTACCTGTTGATGCCCCTCACTACACTACCTGTTGATGACCCTCACAAACAACCTGTTGATAACCCTCACTACACTACCTGTTGATGACCCTCACTACACTACCTGTTGATGACCCTCACTACACTACCTGTTGATGACCCTCACTACACTACCAGTTGATGACCCTGACTACGCTACCTGTTGATGACCCTCACTACGCTACCTGTTGATGACCCTCACTACACTACCTGTTGATGACCCTCACTACACTACCTGTTGATGACCCTCACTACACTACCTGTGGTGCCCTCACTACACTACCTTTTGATGACCCTCCATACACTACCTGTTGATGACCTCACCTCCACTCCCTGTTGATGACCCTCACTACACTACCTGTTGATGCCCCCTTTTTCACTACACTACCTGTTGATAACCCTCATTCGCTACCTGTTGATGACCCTCACTCCCACTACCGTTGATGACGCTCACTACACTACCTGTTGATGACCCTCAAAACACTACCTGTTGATGCCCCCTCACTACATACCTGTTGATAACCCTCACTTCGCTCCCTGTTGATGACCCTCACTACACTACCTGTTGATGACCCTCACTACACTACCAGTGATGGCCCCTGACTACGCTACCTGTTGATGACCTCACTTCGCTACCTGTTGATGACCCCACTATGCTACCTGTGATGACGCTCACTACACTACCTGTTGATGCCCTCACTACACTACCTGTTGATGACCCTCACTACACTACCTGTTGATGACCCTCACTACACTACCTGTTGATGACCCTCACTACACTACCTGTTGATGACCCTCACTACACTACCTGTTGATGACCCTCACTACATCCCTGTTGATGACCCTCACTACACTACAGTTGATGACCCTGACTACGCTACCTGTTGATGACCCTCACTACGCTACCTGTTGATGACCCTCACTACACTACCTGTTGATGACCCTCACTACACTACCAGTTGATGACCCTGACTACGCTACCTGTTGATGACCCTCACTACACTACCTGTTGATGACCCTCACTACACTACCTGTTGATGACCCTGACTACGCTACCTCAGGTGTCTGAGGATCACTGTATAAGAACTAGACTGGAAATAAATGGTATAAAATACCGACACAATGGAAATATAAACACAAATGCAGTATAATGTGACCCTTTATTGACTACGTTTTGCCACACAGTGGGCTTTTCAAGTCCAAACAGAACTACCGGGTAGAAGGAACGCGAGTATTTATAGTCCGGTTTTCAGAATGCTGTTGTCAGGTGAAGAATGCTGCATTGATGATGTACCGAGTGGGGGTTATAGAGTCTAAAAACTTGGGTAGCTTGGAAAGGAGATTGGATAAGTTTGTGAGCAGACCTTCTACAGTGTTCTTATGTGGGATAGCGATGAAGAAGTTTTTTGGGCAAGTGGTTCAGCTATGTCATAGAAGCCACTATTCTGGTTGAAGTTGTCGGATATAGAAATAAGTGAGGATTCCAGGTTTTCTTCGGTATTGAGTGTTGTCTTCTGTGGCGATAAGTTTTGAGTTTCGTAGTTTATCAAGTGGTTGTGTGAATTAACGGTGTTGTAACGCAGGGGCATTCCTTGGTGTCAGACCTGCTTGCGTATTGGTGTTCCTGAAAAATACTGTTTGAGTCCTGAGTTCCCGCCCACTAAACCCGTTGCGTCTTCCCAAGGTTTTGTAACCCCCCAGAGGATGGGGCTGTCCTGTCTACTACTGTGATCCTTGATGTCGTGTTGTGGGGTAGATACTGGAAGTGTTTGGCAAAGATTCAACATGTTTGCAAGGATGGTGGCAAGACTATGTATCTCTTCTCGCAGTGTCTTCTCTGGGTTGTTGAGATGTTTAATGCTCGCCGTCGCAGTCTCTGATAGTACGAGGAATGGAGTTTAGAAATATTTGTTCTTTTATGTGCATTCTTCCTCAAGGAACTCGTTGCTGCAGATTCTGAGTGCACGCAGAAGAAGCCTATAATTACACCACGTTTGGTTTTGGTGTCGTGGTGAGAGTAGAAGTGGAGAAGATCGTTTTGGTTGGTGGTTTTCGATATACTTTAAAACGAAGTTCGTGGTGCTTTGCAGAGCAGGACATCAAGGAAAGGAAGAGTGTTGTCGATTCTTCTTCAAGTGTGAACGGATTGAAGGCTCGACCTGGTTGAGCTTGTCTTGGAGAGCTTGAACGTTGAAGCATTTAGGAGTTATGAGGAGAATGTCGTCAACATAACGGAGCCAGATGACAGACGAAAGGAATAATGGTGGAGAAACGTTCGGCTTCTAGATGTTCATGTATAGGTTCGCCAGGACTGCACTGAGTGGGCGAACCCATGGGTAGTCCAAAGTCTGCTGAAAGAGGTGATTTTCGAAAGGAAAACACGTAAAGCCAACACATAGTTCAACAAGGTCCGATGAAATCGCTGGCTGGAATGGGAAGATCAAGTGAATCGTCAATTTTCCTGCGCAAGAGATCGATGGCTTGTGCAGTAGGTACTTTGGTGAATAGGGAAGTCACGTCAAGGCTGGAAAGTTTCTTGTTCTGCCTGTTGATGTTGCGGGAAAGCGATTGAGAAGATCGCTGAGTGTTTGAGATGTGCTGGACTGATAGTTTCCCAAGAGTTTAGAGAGGTGTTTGGCGAGAATTCCTGAGAGCTGGTGGGGAGCACTGCCTATTCCCCAGGATATGGGCCTCAGTGGGATACCAGGCTTGTGAGTCTTTGGCAGGCCGTACATTCTGGCAGGTCTGGGGTTGCTGGGATGGTGTGCAGAAGTTTTTCCTTGTTCTGAGCCCCTCAGAATGCGGCGAGTCCTTTGAAGAAAAATTTTAGTAAGGTTGTCCACTTGGTTAGTTGTGAGAGGTTTTAGGTATCTGGGTCATTAAGTAGATTGAGCATTTTGTTCCTGTAATCGTCAGTGTTCATGATAAAAAACACCCCCTCCTTTACAGCGGTGGTGACCCTGATGGTCGTGTCTTTGCCAAACCTTTGATGCATTGATGTAACGTCGAGGGATGACTGGGGAGCTGCGTGTTGAGATGGCTGCTGGATGATGCCTTGAAGATAGCCCTTTTTTGGGAAATCGGAGTCATTGTGTCTGTAGTTTTTGGCGATTTAAAAATTTAGGTCTTGTTTTGGTTTCGTAATTCCTGTTGCGAATTTGAGGCCTAAGCTGAGGGCTTCAGTTTCTGTGGTTGACAGTGGACGAGATGAAAGATTTTGGGAAAAATTTCAGGGCTTCCTAACTTTTCCAATTACTATTATCGCAGAGTGTTTGTAGTTTCCTAGTAAGTCTGATCTTCTGTTGAACATTCGCTGTGGTATCTCTTGCGAATGATTTCGGCGGTGCGGTCTGTTCATGTTTCCCCGGAGTGTTGTGCCTAGTGTTCTGGCTTGGAAGAAAGCTTCCTTTGTAGCATTGTTAAGTCATCTGCACACTCTTCAAGGTAGGTCCCAGCTTAGCGGAGAAGATGGTTTGATGTTGGCAATTTGAAGGAGGAGTAGATCTTGGTAGACCATTTCTGGATGCAATCACGAAGAAAATTGTGTCTGTTGCGAAGTGAGTAAGCTTTTAGAAGAAGGTCCAGGTATTCTCTGTGTGAAGGATCCATTTCTACTGCAGTGTTTGACACGATGGAAATAAATGGTATAAAATACCGACACAATGGAAATAAAAAACACAAATGCAGTATAATGTGACCCTTTTATTGACTACGTTTCGCCCACACAGGGCTTTTTCAAGTCACAAACGGGAAACTACCTGGGGTGGAAGGAACGCGAGTATTTATAGCCCGGTTCGGGAATGCGGGGGGTCAGGTGAAGAATGCTGCATCTGATGATGTACCAAAGTGGGGTTATAGAGTCTAAAAACTTGGGTAGCTTGGAAAGGAGATTGGATAAGTTTGTGAGCAGACCTTCTACAGTGTTCTTATGTGGGATAGCGATGAAAAAGTTTTTTGGGCAAGTGGTTCAGCTATGTTATAGAAGCCACTATTCTGGTTGAAGTTGTGGGATATGAAAAAATAAGTGATGATTCCAGGTTCTTCGGAAATTGAGTGTTGCCCTTCTGTGGCGATAAGTCTTGAGTTTCTGTAGTTTATCAAGTGGTTGTGTGAATTACGGTGTTGTACGCAGGCATTCCTTGTGTCGTCAGAAACATCAAGGGACCTCCAAACACGTATTTCAGAACCACCAATACGCAAGCAGGTCTGACGACACAAGGAATGCCTGCGTACAACACCGTAATTCACACAACCACTTAAATAAACTACAGAAACTCAAACTTATCGCACAGAAGACAACACTCAATACCGAAAAATCCTGGAATCATCACTTATTTCTATATCCGACAACTTAAACCCAGAATAGTGGCTTCTATAACAATAGCTGAACCACTTGCCAAGAAACTTCTTCATCGCTATCCCAATAAGAACCTGTAGAAGGTCTGCTCACAAACTTGTCCAATCTCCTTTCCGGGTTTCCCCAAGTTTTTAGACTCTATAACCCCTGGGTACATCATCAGATGCAGCATTCTTCACCTGACCTCAGAAATTCTGAACCGGACTATAAATACTCGCGTTCCTTCCACCCAGGTAGTTCTGTTTGTGACTTGAAAAAGCCCACTGTGTGGGCGAAACGTAGTCAATAAAGGATCACATTATACTGCATTTGTGTTTATATTTCCAACAAAATAGACTGTCGTGTCTGTGACAGGATATCATTAGAAATTTTCTGACGATATCCAGGTACAGAATTAATCAAAAACTCGTAGAGGCCAACAGCTGTTTGGGGAAAGAGAGGTAACGAGGTTTGATCCGAGGAAAGGAAGAGTGATTCAGATGTCATTGATGAAGAGTCCTTTCCCCAGGATTAGTGCACACATCAGAGGTAGGTGATGGGTGGGGTGTGGTAGGTGATGGGTGGGTGTGGTTCTGTGGGTGTGGTAGGTGGGGGGGGGGTTTGGGGTAGGTGATGGGTGGGTGTGGAGGGTGGGTGGGGTGTGGTAGGTGATGGGTGGGTGTGGTCTGTGGGTGTGGTAGGTGATGGGTGGGTGTGGTAGGTGATGGGTGGGTGTGGTCTGTGGGTGGGGTTGGTTGATGGGTGGGTGTGGTAGGTGATGGGTGGGTGTGGTCGGGGGTGTGGTAGGTGATGGGTGGGGTGGTAGGGATGGAGTGGGTGTGGTCTGGGGGTGTGGTAGGTGATGGGGTGGGTGTGGTAGGTGATGGGTGGGTGTGGTAGGTGGGTGTGGTAGGTGATGGGGGGTGTGGTCTGTGGGTGTGGTAGGTGATGGGTGGTGTGGTCTGTGGGTGTGTGGTAGGTGATGGGTGGGTGTGGTAGGTGAGGGGTGGGTGTGGTCGGGGGGTTTGTGGTAGGTGATGGGTGGGTGTGGTAGGTGATGGGTGGGTGTGGTCTGGGGGGTTGTGGTAGGTGATGGGTGGGTGTGGTCGGTGGGTGTGGTGGTGATGGGTGGGTGTGGTAGGTGATGGGTGGGTGTGGTAGGTGATGGGTGTTGTAGGTGATGGGTGGGTGTGGTTAGGTGATGGTGGGTGTGGTATGGGGTGAATGGGTGGGGTGTGGTATGTGATGATGGGTTGTGGTAGGAGATTGAATGGGTGTGTGTAGTTGATTGATGGGTGTGGTAGGTGATGGGTGTGAGTGAGTAGGTGATGAAATGATGTGGTAGGTGATGGTTGGGTGTGGTAGGTGATGGAATGGGTGTGGGAGGTGATGGGTGGGTGTTGTAGTGATGAGTGGGTTGGTAGGTGAATGGGTGGGGTGTAGTGACGGGATTGTGTGGTAGGTGATGAATGGGTGTGGTTGGTGATGGTGGGTGTGGTAGGTATGGGTTGGAGTGGTAGTGATGAATGGGTGTGGTAAGGTGGATTGGATGGGTGTGTGATAGAGATGGTGGGTGGTGGTAGGTGATGGGTGGTGTAAGTGGTGGATGGGTGGGTGTGGTCCGGGGGTGTGGTAGGTGATGGGTGGGTGTGGTAGGTGATGGGTGGGGTGTGGTAGGTGATGGGTGGGTGTGGTAGGGATGGGTGGGTGTGTCTGGTGGGTGTGGTAGGTGATGTGGGTGTGGTAGGTGATGGGTGGGTGTGGTAGTGATGGGTGGGTTGTGGGTAGGTGAATGGGTGAGGGTGTGGTAGGTGATGGGTGGTGTGTAGGTGATGGGTGGGTGTGGTTTGTGGTGTGATGTGGTAAGGGTGATGGGTGGGTGGGTCCGGTGTGTGTGGTAGTGAATTGGTGGGTGTGGTAGGTGATGGGTGGGTGGGTGGTGATGGGGTGTGGTAGGTGATGGGTGGGTGGGGTAGTGATGGGGGTGGGTGTGGTAGGTGATGGGTGGGTAGGATATGGGTGGTGTGGTAGGTGATGGGTGGGTGTGGTATGTGATGGGTGGTGTGTAGTATGGATGGGTGTGGTCTGTGTGTGGTAGGTGATTGGTGGGTGTGGTAGGTATGGGTGGTGTGTGGTTCGGTGGGTGTGTGGTAGTTGATGGGTGGTGTGGTAGTTAAGGGAGGGTGTGGTAGGTGATGGTGTGGTAGTGAATGGGTGGGTGAGGTAGGTGATGGGTGGGTGTGGGTATGTGATGGGTGGGTGTGTAGGTGATGTGGTTGTGGTATGTGATGGGTGGGATGTGTAGATCAATTGATGGTGATGAAGTATAATGTATGGAGAGTATTTTGGGGTGAGTAAAGTATAAGGGAGTGTGTGGAGTACTTATGTGATTGGACGTAGATGTGATTGAGAGGAATTAGCATTTAGTTTTATGACGTATCTTTTATATACTTATCATTTATTTATATACTTATCATTTATTGTATATTACTTATAATTTATATTACTTATCATTTAATTTATATTAATTATCATTAGTTATATTAACATATCATTTTATTTGATAGTACTTATCATGCATGGATTTCCATAGTTATGATACTTATAATTTATTGATATTGACTATCATTTATTTATTTTACTTATTTATTTTTACTTAGCATTATTGATATTACTGATCATTTATTTATTTACTTATCATTTATATTACTACATTTATTTATATTACTATCATTTATTGATATTACATATCATTTATTTATATCCTTATCATTCATGTTAGATGACTATCTCCATTTATATATACTTATCAATCATTTATAGTTACTTCATCATTTATTTCTATCACTTATCAATCCATACATATTACTTATCACTTCATTTATATTAATTATCATTTCATTTATTATTATCTTATCATTTATTTATATTACTTATCATCTATTTATATTACTTATTTCTTTATTATATGACTTATCCTTCAATTTAATATTACTTATCCATCCATTTAGAGTTAATATCATTTATTTACTATACTATATCATTATTTCTATTACTTATCATACATTTATATTACTTATCAGTCATTTATATGTACTTATCATTTATTTTATAGTAACTTATCATTATTTTATATTACTGGATCATTTATTTATTATTACTTCTCAATTATTGATATTACACATCATTTTATATATATATATTACTTATCGATTTCTTTAATATTACTGTACATTTATTTTATGATTACTTATCATTTATTTATATTACTTGATCAGTTTATGTATACTACTTACCATTCATTTACATTACTTATCATTTTATTTATATTACCTTATCATTTATTTTATATTACTTATCATTTATTTATAATACATATAATTTATTTATATTACCTGGGGGGGGGGAGGGGCATAAATTGATATTACTTATCATTCATTTATAAATACTATCATTCATTTATATTAACGCCTGATGCTTTATTTATATTACTTATCTTTTAGTTTATACTACTTACCATTCATTTATCTTACTATCTTAGTATATTCTATTACCTAATTCATTTATTTCCTATTACAATCATTTTTTTTATATTCCTGATTCCTTTATTTCTATTACTTATCAATTTTTTATATTACTTACACCAATTCAATATCACGTTATCAAAAATTTACATTACCTGATCATTTATTTCCTAATTACTTATCATTTGATTTATATTACAAGTATGATTATATTACTTATCATTCAATTTATATTCACTTATCATTTTATTTATATTACCATCATTTATTTATATTATTATCATTTATTTTATATTTACTTACCATTCATTATATATTACTTATCTATTATTTATATTATTAATTCACTTTATTAATATCACAGAAACATTTATTTAGTATTCCTTGATCATTTATTTCCTATTACAAATACATTTTATTTATATTCCTTATCTTCAATTTCTTTACTATCATTATTTCTATTACTTTTCATTCATTCATATTACTTTATCATTTATTTCTATTAACTTATCATTATCATTTATATTACTTCGTTATTATTTCGTATACTGATCATTTCACTTCTATTACTTATCCTTATTCATATTACGTATACTTTTTTACATTACTTATCATTTTATTACTTACGCATTCATTTATATTACTTATCATTATTTCTATTACATATCCATTGTATTCCTATTACTTATTCCATTATTTCCAATCGCTTGATACATTTATTTCTACTACTATCATTTAATCATAGAACTGTCTCAATTTATTTATATTAATCTTCCCATTTGATTTTTATTACATTTATCATTATTTCTATTACTTCAGATCATATTTCTATTACCTAGCCTTTATTTCTATTTACTTATTCATTGATTTCGGATACCAATCCTTTTTTCTATACTTATCATTTATTTCTATTACCAATCATCTATCGCCTTACCAATCCTTATTTCCTATTACCTATCATTGTATTTCTTATTGACAATCCTTATGTCTATGACGGGTGGCAGGGTTGGGGGCGCCGTGGGGGGGGGGGGGGGTGAGGGTGAGGGGTGGGGGGGGCATGTTGGTTGAAATGTGGGTGTGAAACAACGAGAATTAAAGGTAAGGGGGCCCTAACTTGCTGTATAATGAATGTCAGCATTCACCTCACACAATCATTCACCTCACACAACAATCACCACACATCAACATTCACCTCACACAAACATTCAACCACACACAACCAATTCACCTCACACAACATTCACCTCACACAACAAACACCACACAAAACATATCACCTCACACAACATTCACCTCACCCAAACATTCACCTCATACACAACATTCACTCACACACACATTCACCACACACAGCATTCCCTCACACAACATTCACCTCACAACAACCATCACACTCACACAAATTCACCACACACAACAATCACCTACACACAACATTCACCTCAACAACATTCACCTCACACAACATTCACCACATAACACAACATTCACACTCACACAACATTCACCTCACACAACATTCACCTCACACAAAATTCACTCTCACACAGCATTCACCTCACACACATTCACCTCAACAAATTCAGCCTCACACAACATTCACCTCACACAACATTCAATCTCACATAACATTCACCTCACACAACATTCACCTCACACAACATCACCTCACACACATTCAC
Source organism: Cherax quadricarinatus (assembly GCF_026875155.1). Lineage (NCBI taxonomy): Eukaryota > Metazoa > Arthropoda > Malacostraca > Decapoda > Parastacidae > Cherax > Cherax quadricarinatus. Next base: position 37,330,196 of record NC_069452.1, on the reverse strand, counting down.
CTCACACAGTAACATAACATTCACCTCACAATAACCATCACCTCACACAAACATTCACCTCCACACAACATTCACCTCACATAACATTCACCCTCACACAACATTCACCTCACACAACATTCACCTCACACAACATTCACCTCACACAACAATTTCACCTCACACAGCAATTCACCTCACACAACATCACCTCACACAACATTCACGTCCCCATAACATTCACCTCACCCACAACATTCACCTCACAAAACATTCACGCGCACACAACATTACCTCACACAACATTCACCTCACCAACAATCACCCCACACAACATTCACCTCACACAACATTCACCTCACACAAACCTTCACGCACACAAATAACATTCACCTCACACAACATTCACCTCACACAACAATCACCTCACACAACATTCACCTCACACAACATTAACCTCACACAACATTCACCTCACATAACAATCACCTCACACAACATTCACCTCACATACTCATTCACCACTCCACAACCAAAAAAATTTATCACCTCACACAACATTCACCTCACACATACATTCACCTCACACCACATCACCTCATCACACAACATACACCTCACACAACTTCACCTCACACAACATTCACCTCACAACAACATACACCACACATACATTCACCTCACACAACATCACCTCACACAACATTCACCTACAAACATTCACCTCACACACAATCACCCCACACAACATTCACCTCCACAACATTCACCTCACACAACATTCACCTCAACCTTAAAAAAAAAACAAACATTACACCTCACACAACATTTCACCTCCACACAACATTCAACCCCCACACGACATTCGCCTCACACAACATTCGCCTCACACAACATCTGCCTCAACGACATTCACCTCACATGAACATTCACCTCACACGACATTCACCTCACACAAACATTCACCTCACACAACATTCACCTCACAAAACATTCACACTCACACAACATCACCTCGACACAACCATTCCACCCTCCACAATAACATTCACTCTCACACAACTTCACCTCACACAACATTCCCTCACACAACATTCACCTCACACAACATTCACCTCACACAACATTCACCTCACATAACATTCACCTCACACAACATTCACCTCCCACAATACATTCGACCACACATAACATTCACCTCTCACAACATTCACCTCACAACAACATTCACCTACACAACATTCACCATCACACAACATTCACCTCAACCACATTCATCCTACAAAACATTCACCTCACACAACATTCACTCACACAACATTCACCTCAACACAACATTCACCCTCACGACCACATTCCCTCTATATTAATTTAATATAATTATTGATAATAAGTTGAGTGAGGGGGGGGGGGGGGGGGGGGAGTAATAGAAATATTATGGATAAGAGTTATTATGGAATAAGATCAATATTTAGCAATTGCGCAGCTCACAACAACATTCACCTCAAACAACATTCACCTCACATAACATTCACCTCACACTACATTCACCGACAACATAACATTCACCTCACACAACTTTCACCTCACATAACATTCACCTCACATAACATTCACCTCACACAGACATTCACCTCACACCAACATTCACCTCACACAACATTCACCTCACACAACATTTCACCTCACATAACATTCACACTCACACAACATTCATCATCACATAACATTCACCTCACAACACATTCACCTCACATAACATTCACCTCACAAAACATTCACCTCACACAACCCATTCACACTCACACAACAATCGCCTCACACAACATCGCCTCACACAACATTGCCTCAACACGACATTCACCTCACACAACATTCACCTCACACAACATCACCTCACACAACATTCACCTCACACAACATCACCTCACACAACATTCACCTCACACAACATTCACCTCACACAAACATTCACCTCACAACAACATTCACCTCACACAACATTCAAGTTTCCATCTTTAATTCCAGCTGTTTACAATGTCTCTCTACTATGTATTTATTCTTCTTAGTGAAAAAATAATAATGAAATTCGAATTCTCAACAATGCTCTGAGATATTAACATTCATACTTTTTGGGAAATATTGTGGGTTGCCGTCACCTCCATGCTGGAGGAGGAGGTGTAGGTCCTGGAGGAGCATGTTGAGAAGTCCCTGCGTCTCAGCTTGTACCAGAGGTTCTTAAGTTCACTGCCCTTCGTGGGACGCTGGTTCTGGCCCACTATGGTGTATGTGGCTGAGCCTGATGTGTTGGACTCGGTGCCTGTTATTGGCACCGGCTTGAAGGCCATGCACCGCTTGACTGTGCTGAGCGCCCCCCTGGATCGCCCTTACCCTACCGCAGTGTGGTGCAGTCAGTATTCTCCTGCTGGTGGGTGGCGTCCTGATGGTTCTTTTCGTATGCGAGGTGCTCGTTGTCGTCTTCCCTAACTTGTTCACAAGAAGGGTGAAGAAGCTCTCACTCGGCGAAGCACTGCAGCCCGCAGCCTTTCCAACTAGCATTCACGAGGAGGCAACAGTTGTCGACGCCCCTGTGGGAGGCCGCAGGGGCCACCTGCCTCTCTCCACCTCAGCCAAGCATGTACCTATATCCTACATCTCAGAGATCCCACAAGTCACCACGACTTCGCTGAGAGATTTAATGAAGAAAGTCACCGGTCAAGTCAACGACTGTACAGATAACGTCTCAGGCGACTATAAAGAGGACGTCTCTGGCGACCATACAGAGGACGTCTCTGGCGACCATACAGAGGATGTCTCTGGCGACCATACAGAGGACGTCTCTGGCGACCATACGGAGGACATCTCTGGTGACCATACAGAAGACGCCGCCGGGGACCTTGGCGAGGACACCAGCCTACGCGTGGTGAGAGTTAAAGTCTCAACGGAAATCACGAGGCCTGAGGGAGTAGGCCGAATGCTCTTTGAGTTACGGCAGCGCTTAACTGACCCTGAGGAGTTACCCTCCCCGTGCGACGAGGTAGAGTGCTGTCGCGTGATTCGAGTGGAAGGACCAATAGGAGCCTCACACTATGAAATACAGATAACAATTACGTGCTTTGACAAATCCAGCAGGGAGAGGGTAACGTGTTTGGTGAAGGTAGACACTGACCAGAGAATTCCTTGCAAGGAAGAGGTGGACCTACTCGCACTCTGGTTGATGGAGTGTGTCACTTGTCAAGGTCATACTGAAGAGGACATCACCAATGATATGAAGAACGAAATAGTAGAGTTCTACAGGTGGGGTGTTAAAGTCCTTCTGGGCTACCGCACGTTCACTGTTCTCTTTGAGGGAACTTCCCCTTGAGGTCACCAGGGGACTCTACTAGTAGAGTTATACAAGAACTCTTTATGCCATCCAGCCTGCTGTCTCGCGCCCCGTGTAGCAGGGATCCTGATGCCGCTCAGTGTAGCAGGGATCCTGATGCCGCTCAGTGTAGCAGGGATCCTGATGCCGCACAGTGTAGCAGGGATCCTGATGCTGCCCAGTGTAGCAGGGATCCTGATGCCGCTCAGTGTAGCAGGGATCCTGATGCCGCTCAGTGTAGCAGGGATCCTGATGCCGCCCAGTATAGCAGGGATCCTGATGCTGCCCAGTGTAGCAGGGATCCTGATGCCGCCCAGTGTAGCAGGGATCCTGATGCCGCCCAGTGTAGCAGGGATCCTGATGCCGCCCAGTGTAGCAGGGATCCTGATGCCGCCCAGTGTAGCAGGGATCCTGAAATCCGCCCAGTGAGCGGGGATCCTGATGCCGCCCGTGTACAGGACCTGATGCCCCCCGTGTAGCGGGGGATCCTAGCCGCCCTGGGCGGGATCCTGAGCCCCCAGTAGCAGGGCCCGTCCCGCCCAGTATAGCAGGATCCTGAGCCGCCCATGTAGCAGGGATCCTGAGCCGCCCATGTAGCGGGACCCTGATCCGCCCGGACAGGGATCCTGATGCCGCCCATGAGCAGGACCCGACCCCCCAGTGTAGCGGGATCCGATGCCGCCCATGTAGCGGGATCCTGATGGCCCAGTTTTTGGGGGTCCCTATGCCCCCAGTTAGCAGGGATCCTGATGCCCCCCAGGTAAGGGACCCTGAGCCGCCCGTGTAGCAGGGATCCTGATGCCGCCCGGGTTGGCAGGGACCTGAGCCGCCCGTTTGCGGGACCTGATGCCGCCCAGTGTAGCGGGGATCTGAGCCGCCCGTGGCGGGATCCTGATGCCCCCATGAGCGGGATCCGATGCCGCCCAGTGTAGCAGGGTCCGATCCCCGCCAGTGTTGCGGGGATCCATCCCCCCAAAGTTTGCGGGATCCTGATGCCGCCCAGGAGCAGGACCCGATCCCGCCCATGTAGCGGGGATTGATGCCCCCCCGTGTACAGGGATCCTATGCCCCCCATGTTGAGGGATCCTGATCCGGCCCAGTGTAGCGGGATCCGATGCCCCCAGGTAGCAGGGAAACCTGATGCCCCCAGGTGCAGGGCCCTATGCCCCCCCGTGTGGCGGGGATCCGTGCCGCCCAGTGTTGAGGATCCTGATGCCGCCCAGTAGCAGGTCCTGAGCCGCCCAGTTACGGGTTCCGATGCCCCCAGTGTGCAGGGATCCTGATGCCGCCCAGTGTAGCAGGGATCCTGATGCCCCCGTGTTGCGGGTCCTGATGCCGCCCAGTGTAGCAGGGATCCTGAGCCCCCCAGTGTAGCGGGGATCCCTAGCCGCCCAGTGGGGGGGACCCGATGCCCCCCAGTTTTGCGGGGATCCTAAATGCCGCCCAGTGTAGCAGGGACCTGATGCCCCCCCGTGGGGCGGGACCCTGATGCCCCCCAGTTGCAGGGCCCTGATGCCCCCCAGTGTAGCAGGGACCCTGATGCCGCCCAGGGGCAGGGTCCTGTGCCGCCGTGAGCAGGGGATCCGATCCGCCCTGAAAGCGGGATCCTGATCCGCCCAGTGTAGCGGGGACCATGCCCCCCCATTAGCAGGACCCGATGCCCCCCCTTGTTGCGGGACCTGAGCCTTCCGGACAGCGGGAAGGGTGAGCCCCTCCCACTCAGTGAGGGGGGGGGGGGAGGCCAATTACAACAACCCGGGGGTGGCATTGTGGTTCTTAGTAAAAAAAAATTTGAAGCGTTCTATAATTTTTTATTATTCCCTTAATAATGTGAAAAATCACGTACCGTTCGGATTTCATTGGGTCATTTTGCACATGTGATATCAAAGTTTTACTGTGATAAAAAATTATAATAAATATATTTTTAAAAAAAAATAAATTTTTATTTAAAAATAATATATAAAGGGGTCCCTAGCTCGCCCTTAGCGCACAAACATTAGGACGTGTTTCCTTAAACATCTGTGCCATGTTCACCTCAGTAATAATGGGCACCCGGGTGTTAGTGGACGGTGTGGGTCGCATCCTGGACAAAAAATGACCAATTTGCCCGAAATGCTTTTCATAAACAGCTTTCTGTATAGTAGTATGTCTTGATGTCGCTACTGATCCTTGTACACGTACTTTTTAGAAAAAAAGAATTATATTATATTATAATAATAATAAATAATAAAAAATTTATATATTATATATAAATTTTAATATAAAAAATATATTAGAGGATAAAAAGTTAGGTGATGAAAGATTTGGTATCGATTTGGGGGAAAAGAGGGGGGAGGATTAATTTTCAAAATTTGGAGGGACGTCTGGATGGGTTTTATGAAAGATGAGGGGAATCATGGGTTGTAGGGGGGAAAAGGGTGAGTGGTGCATTAGGGGGTCTGTGGAGACAAAGAACTTTGTCCTTTGGAGGCAAAGAAGGGGGAAAATAGGAGTATAGTTTTCCAAGCCTTATATGGGTTTGAAGCGTTGGTGATGAATGTTGCAGCGAGGAAAGGGGTGGAGCATGGAATGTTTCGAGGGCAAAGTGTGGTGTGAATATAAGCAAGAATTTGTATTTGGAAGTTAGGAGGAGGTGCGGGGGTTACCAAAACTGTTGTCCAAGGGTTTAGGAAGGGTTTTTGAGGTGGTTCGGCATGTGGAGAGAATACAAACAGAAAAACTTCAAGGTTATCATTTAGTGGGAAAGGAAGGGGGGGTAGGGGTTTGGGCCCAGGAAAGGTTGGAGGGGGGGGGTAAAAGGGGGTTTTGTGGGAGGGCTTGGCTTCCCGCAGCATGCGTGAGGGTTTGATAGGAGTAAGGGCGAATGGGTTTTTTTACTTCGTGCGTTGGAGTGTGGCAGGGTAACATATATGAGGGGTTCAGGAAACCGCAGGCGGCTTGAGTCCTGAGGGGGCATTAAGGGACAATTTTACGTGTATATCACCCATTATAAGGCGAAAATTCATCCGCTCCTCAGAGCTGGGGGGTGGCCCCAAAAAACAGCAGGCATTACCCCCCTTTAACACCGCACTGAGCCGTGGGAACAAAAACAGCTGCCCTGGGATCCCTATTTACCCTGATGAGTCTTTTTTCCCAGCTCCTTAAGGAATTTAGATGCACTCTTTCCCCATGAGCCAAGGGTCTCTGAGCCTATGGGAAAAAAACATATAATGATGGGCAAGTTCTCCCATATTTTCTAGACTTTTGAAACTCCCTGAAGCTGGCAGCTGCCCCTCCTTCCTCCCTGTGTTTTGGGAGATGGGTATCAGCCAAGGTAGATGCACATATAATAGTCCCACACCACCTGCTTCCCATCTGTTAAAGGCTTGAAGGGTGATAACCATCTGGACGCTTCTGGCTGCCATCAGATCTGCATAGTTGGGTGGCTCCCTTACTGTTTGGCATCTAGCTGTTGTGAGGCTCCTCTTGATAATGTTATTAACCTCCTATGTCTTGCAATCTTTCCCTCGGATTTACGGCACACAAGACCATGGTACCCGAATCGGTCTGCTGCTTCACTGCACAAATACACCTGTGTTCGGCGAGAATAGGGGCGTCAAGTCGAAGGGCAACACCGATGCGGATGGTCTGTGGGCGAGGCGTGTGCCAAGGCTGGAGTTGGGAACACCAAAGAAAGTCCCCAGCATGAGGGGCCCTCTCACTGCAGGAGGCGGGCTCTATCCTTCCCTGACACACCTTGAAGCATTTTTGAGGCCAAAAATTTTCCACTATTGGCCCCTTTCACAGTGCGATTGTTTGTAGTTGTTGGGGGGAAGCAGGTCGGGTTTTTCAGACCCCGGGTAGATTATCCCAAAATCATTGCTCCGTCAAGAATTTTTGGGTCGTGGACCCCAATTTTGTCCCAAAGATGTTCAGGGAGAATCGCTTGCTACAAGCTCTTTGGATGCAATACACGAGGACAAAAAAAGCGGTTTAACGCAATCTGTGATGACTTGCGGAAAAGCAATGCCTCCTAGTCTGACTGGAAGTGTAGCTTGGTTCCACTGCCCGTCTTCTAGAGTAAGGTTAATACTTTCGTATATATATTTTATTTTATAATATATATATATATATTTTATATATATATATATATATATATATATATATATATATATATGCAAGAAATTCGCGAGAGCATGCGAAATATACACAAACACTGATCTCTGGCTGAAGGAGACTCGAACCTACGAACCTTAGGACAAGGTACGCAGGCTTTACCAATTTTACCCACACTGGACCAATCCCTTTGGGCGTGTAGCATGAGCTACACGTTTGATCCAAGGCAGGCTAAACTAAATTGCTCTTGTTATAATAAGGTTAGGTAAGTTTCTAAGATTCTTTTGGTGTAAAATTAAATTTTTTTACTTAACATTAATGAAAAAAATATGTCTTTAAAGGTTAAAGAGAAAATTTTAGAAAGGACTTAATTTTAAAATGTTTTCTTGCAAATTAACCAGTTTTACATATTCGGCACGACTTAAATATAATATATAATATAAATATAAATATATATATTAATATATAAATATTAATATAATATATATAATATAAAAATAAGGGAAGTACCACCTCTATAGCTGGACTGGGGACCCTCATCCTCAGAGAAGACAATAAACGTACCTCAGGAAAACTAAAGGGGTTCTCCCGGAGCTGTTTGAATATTTTCTTTTCCAAACCACCCCCTCTAATTTTATTTCAATGTAAACATTTAAAAAAACAAAATACATTTACAGAAAAAAACATAAACATGAATACAATGGCACAATGTATCAAAGATCATGAATTTCCTCCAGCTCCTCCGAGGCTGGACGCAAGCCAAGTATGCAGCAAGCATTTCCCCTCTGGATGGCTATGCTGAGGCGCTGGAACATGAAAGTGGCCTGCCCTTGGGTCCCTGGTGGTGTCGATGAGTCTGGAACCCAATTCTTTAAGGAAACGTGTGGCATTTTTTCCCCATGATCCCAAGGTCTCTGATCCCACTGCTGTATAGTCCTTGTGGCTTAGCGCTTCTTTTGATTAATAATAATAATAATAATCTGATCCCACTGGGACAAATTGATACTGTTGGCTAATGTCCGTGTACTTGCTGATCTTGTACTCCTCCCTGTGGTCAGCAGCTCCTCCCTGTCGCCCCACACTGTGATGGATATAGGTGTCAGCCAGTGTGGACACACAGGTATAGTCCCATGCTAAGAACTTGCCATTCTTCCAAGGATAGATGGTGATCCCATCCGGTTTGCTGGGTTGTGGGTATTGTTGGCTGCTAGTGATCGGGGCTCCCTCTCGGCTGGGCATCCAGCTGTAGCAAGGGTTCTCTTAATGATGTCGTTGACCTCATTGTGTCTTGCATGCCAGCCCCTGGTTTTGGAACAGTTAAGACCATGTAGACCGTATTGGTCTGCTTGCACTTCACCGCAAATACACATATATGCTGTGTGAATTGGGGCAGCAAGGCACAGAGCCACTGCAATACGGAGGGTCTTAGGGTCGAGTCGCGTTCCCATTGCCGATATGGGAACTGTTTGGAGGAAGTTCCCGGAGTGATGTGCGCTCACAGCCTGGAGACGGGCAATCTCCCTATCTGATGTTGCAGCCCTGAGCATGTTGGCAAGCACCTTTTCAGCAATCGGGCCATCCCAGCTTGACTGTGAGCCAGTGCTGCACTAGGGTTTGGTGCTGGAGCCGCAAGAGTCTCCCATTCGGTGATGGCACTGGCATAGCTAGGGTCTTCTATTCCTGCTGAGTCACTGAGGGTATCGGGAAGAATTTGTCTTATCAACTCGTTTGATGCTATGGAAGAGGATAGGAAAGCTGGTAGGGCAATCTGGGAGGATCTGCGTACTCCTAGCCCTCCAAGCCTGACCGGAAGTGAGGCTTGCAACCACTGTCCATCGTCAAGGGAAAGATTCAATACACTCTCTAGCATGGTCTTAAGGAGAGAGTCATATTCCTTGAGTTTTGGACTGCTGAAGGCTGGGGAGCATCTTAGGAAGTAGGTAAGTTTTGGGATTGACAGGCACCTGGTGAGTAGGTAGAAGGCATCGTGTGTGTCAATGTCTTTCATCCTGCTTTCCATCGTCCGGAGGTCTGAGACTTTTTTTTCTAGGATCAGATCACTGGCGTTGGACCCAAGAGGAGCACCAAGGAGAGTGCTATTGGCTGGATCAATGGCTCGTGCTCCTGGTAAAACGGCGCTAATATTCTGGATCGTCTGTTGATTGGTAGAAACTATTTCACATTTGGTGGGGTTTAAAGAAAGGCCCAGGCTTTCTCCCATGTCTTTAATTTTACTGATGTCCTCTAGGAGAGATTCTGTTGTGCCAGCTAGGGTACCGTCGTCCAGGAACCAGATATTGAGCTCGCTGGAGAGTGCTTCCGTGACTTCCTTGATGACAAAACAAAATAGAAAGGGGGCGAGAGGGTCCCCCTGTTGCACGCCCTCACATGAGTCAATTTCATGGTCCCCAAACAATAGTTTGGAAGTCACACTATAACACGATTCTATGAAGGGATAAAGGGAAGGGAAGTTTCTATAAACTGCTTGGAGAGCAGCATCCCTTCTGACTGAGTTGAAAGCATTGGCAAAGTCCAATTTGACCAAGGCTTTTTCATCGGACATGTTTTTGATATATACTCGTGCTGCGTGGGCTGCTGCTTCACAGCCCTGTTGAACGCCGAAACCGAGCTGAGTTGGTTTCAGCATTGCAGCAGCCTCTTGACTCACCCTTCTCACTGCAGCCTTGGCGACTAGGCGCCGAAGGGTGTTACCCACTGCAATGGGCCTGATTCGGCCGTCTCCCACTGAGGCAGGGTGACCCAAAAATAAAGAAAATCCCCAAAATGAAAATACTTTCATCATTCAACTCTTTCACCTCACTCACACATAATCACTGTTTTTGCAGAGGTGCTCAGAAAAACAACAGTTTAGAAGCATATACGTATAAAGATACACAACATATCCTTCCAAACTGTCAATATCCCGAATCCCTCCTTTAGAGTGCAGGCATTGTACTTCCCATTTCCAGGACTCAAGACCGGCTATATAAAAATAACCGGTTTCCCTGAATCCCTTCACTAAATATTACCCTGCTCACACTCTAACAGATCGCCAGGTCCCAAATACCATTCGTCTCCATTCACTCCTATCGAACACGCTCAAGCACGCCTCCTGGAAGTCCAAGCCCCTCGCCCACAAAACCTCCCTTACCCCTTCCTTCCAACCTTTTCGAGGACGACCCCTACCCCACCTTCCTTTCCCTACAGATTTAAATGCTCTCCATGTCATTCTACTTTGATCCATTCTCTCTAAATGACCAAACCACCTCAACAACCCCTCTTCAGCCCTCTGACTAATACTTTTAACTCCACACCTTCTAATTTCCACACTCCGAATTTTCTGCATAATATTTACACCACACATTGCCCTTAGACAGGACATCTCCACTGCCTCCAACCGCCTCCTCGCTGCTGCATTCACAACCCAAGCTTCATACCCATATAAGAGTGTTGGTACTACTACTTTCATACACTTCCTTCTTTGCTGCCATAGATAATGTTTTTAGTCTCCACATATACCTCAACGCACCACTCACCGTTTTTCCCTCGTCAATTCTATGATTAACCTCATCCTTCATAAATCCATCCGCCGACACGTCAACTCCCAAATATCTGAAAGCATTCACTTCTTCCATACTCCTCCTCCCCAATTTGATATCCAATTTTTCTTTATCTAAATCATTTGATCCCCTCATCACCTTACTCTTTTCTGTGTTCACTTTCAACTTTCTACCTTTACACACACTCCCAAACTCGTCCACTAACCTTTGCAATTTTTCTTTAGAATCTCCATAAGCACAGTATCATCAGCAAAAAGCAACTGTGTCAATTCCCATTTTGTATTTGATTCCCCATAATTTAATCCCACCCTCTCCCAAACACCCTAAGCATTTACTTCTTTTACAACCCCATCTATAAATATGTTAAACAACCATGGTGACATTACACATCCCTGTCTAAGACCTACTTTAACCGGGAAGTATTCTCCCTCTTCTACACACCCTAACCTGAGCCTCACTACTCCTAATAAAAACTCTTTACAGCATTTAGTAACTTAACCACCTATTCCATATACTTGCAACATCTGCCCACATTCCTCCCTATCCACTCTATCATATGCCTTTTCTAAATCCATAATGCAATAAAAACTTCCCTACCTTTATCTAAATACTGTTCACCATATTATGCTTCAATGTAAACACTTGATCTACACATCCCCTACCCACTCTGAACCTCCTTGCTCATCCGCAATCCTACATTCTGTCTTACCTCCTAATTCTTTCATTATAACCCTACCGTACACTTTTCCTGGTATACTAAGTAAACTTATTTCTCTATAATTTTTACAATCTCTTTTGTCCCCCTTCCCTTTATATAAAGGGACTAAACATGCTCTCTGCCAATCCCTAGGTACCTTCCCCTCTTTCATACATTTATTAAACAAAAATACCAACCACTCCAACACTATATCCCCCCTGCTTTTAACATTTCTGTCATGATCCCGTCAGTTCCAGCTGCTTTACCCCTTTTCATTCTACGTAATGCCTCACGTACCTCCCCCACACTCACAATCTGTTCTTCTTCACTCCTGAAAGATGGTATACCTCCCTGTCCAGTGCATGAAATTACCGCCTCCCTTTCTTCGTTGACATTTAAAAGTTCCTTAAAATATTCTCGCCATCTACCCAAAACCTCCATCTCCCCATCTACTAACTCTCCTACTCTGCTTTTAACTGACAAATCCATTTGTTCCCTAGGCTTTCTTAACTTGTTTAACTCCCTCCAAAATTTTTTCTTATTTTCATTCAAATTTCTTGACAGTGCCTCTCCCACTCTATCATCTGCTCTCCTTTTGCACTCTCTCACCACTCTCTTCACCTTTCTTTTACTCTCCATATACTCTACTCTTCTTATAACACTTCTGCTTTGTAAAAACCTCTCATAAGCTAACTTTTCCTCTTTTATCACACCCTTCACTTCATCATTCCATCAATCACTCCTCTTTTCTCCTGCCTCTACTCTCCATAGCCACAAACTTCTGCCCCACATTCTAATACTGCATTTTTAAAACTCATCCAACCCTCTTCAACCCCCCCCCCCCCACTACTCATCTTTGCACTAACCACCTTTCTGCCAATAGTCGCTTATATCTCACCCAAACTTCCTCCTCCCTTAGTTTATACACTTTCACTTCCCTCCTACTTCTTGTTGCCACCTTCCTCTTGCCCCATCTACCTCTTACTCTAACTGTAGCTACAGCTAGATAATGACCCGATATATCAGTTGCCCCTCTATAAACGTGTACATCCTGGAGCCTACCCATCAACCTTTTATCCACCAATACATAATCTGACAAACTACTTTCATTACGTGCTATATCATACCTTGTATATTTATTTATCCTCTTCTTCATAAAATATGTATTACTGTCCATCAGTGCTTCACTTGGGCGCTTCAGTGTGCTTCATCAATGCTTCACCGGGACGCCTCAGTGTGCTTCATCAGTGCTTCACTGGGACGCTTCAGTGTGCTTCATCAGTGCTTCACTGGGACGCTTCAGTGTGCTTCATCAGTGCTTCACTGGGACGCTTCAGTATGCTTCATCAGTGATTCACAGAGATGCTTCAGTGTACTTCATCAGTGCTTCAGTGGACGGGTTCATGTGTGCTTCATCAGTGCTTCACTGGGATGCTTCAGTGTGCTTCATCAGTGCTTCACTGGGATGCTTCAGTGTGCTTCATCAGTGCTTCACTGGGATGCTTCAGTGTGCTTCATCAGTGCTTCTGTGCTTCATGCTTCAAATGGAGTTCAGTTGGGTTTTCAGGGTTTTCCCTTT
>NC_069452.1:37297456-37316422 GCF_026875155.1 Cherax quadricarinatus | reverse complement strand
AACTCTCACCCCGCGTAGGTGGTGTCCTCGCCCAAGGTCCCCGGCGGCGTTTTCTGTTTGGTCACCCAAGATGTCCTCGTATGGTCGCCAGAGACGTCCTGTATGGTGCCAGAGACGTCCCTGTATGGTCGCCAGAGACGTCCTCTTTATAGTCGCCCTGAGACGTTATCTGTACAGTCGTTGACTTGACCGGTGACTTTCTTCATTAAATCTCTCAGCGAAGTCGTGGTGACTTTTGGGATCTCTGAGATGTAGGATACAGGTACATGCTTGGCTGAGGTGGAGAGAGGCAGGTGGCCCCTGCGGCCTCCCACAGGGGCGTCGACAACTGTTGCCTCCTCGTGAATGCTAGTTGGAAAGGCTGCGGGCTGCAGTGCTTCGCCGAGTGAGAGCTTCTTCACCCTTCTTGTGAACAAGTTAGCGAAGACGACAACGAGCACCTCGCATACGAAAAGAACCATCAGGACGCCACCCACCAGCAGGAGAATACTGACTGCCACCCACACTGCGGTAGGGTAAGGGCGATCCAGGAGGGCGCTCAGCACAGTCAAGCGGTGCATGGCCTTCAAGCCGGTGCCAATAACAGGCACCGAGTCCAACACATCAGGCTCAGCCACATACACCATAGTGGGCCAGAACCAGCGTCCCACGAAGGGCAGTGAACTTAAGAACCTCTGGTACAAGCTGAGACGCAGGGACTTCTCAACATGCTCCTCCAGGACCTACACCTCCTCCTCCAGCATGGAGGTGACGGCAACCCACAATATTTCCCAAACAAGTATGAATGTTAAATATCTCAGACGCATTGTTGAGAATTCGAATTTCATTTTTTTTTTTCACTAAGAAGAATAAATACATAAGTAGAGAGACATTGTAACAGCTGGAATTAAAGATGGAAACTTGAATGTTGTGTGAGGTGAATGTTGTGTGAGGTGAATGTTGTGTGAGGTGAATGTTGTGTGAAGTGAATGTTGTGTGGGGGTGAATGTTGTGTGAGGTGAATGTTGTGTGAGGTGAATGTTGTGTGAGGTGAATGTTGTGTGAGGTGAATGTTGTGTGAGGTGAATGTTGTGTGAGGTGAATGTTGTGTGAAGTGAATGTTGTGTGAGGGTGGAATGTTGTGTGAGTGAATGTTGTGTGGGTGAATGTTGTGTGAGGTGAATGTTGTGTGAGGTGAATGTTGTGTGAGGTGAATGTGTGTGAGGTGAATGTTGTGTGAGGTGAATGTTGTGTGAGGTGAATGTTGTGTGAGGTGAATGTTATGTGAGGTGAATGTTGTGTGAGGTGATAGTTGTGTGAGGTGAATGTTATGTGAGGTGAATGTTGTGTGAGGTGAATGTTTGTGTGAGGTGAATGTTGTGTGAGGTGAATGTTGTGTGAGGTGAATGTTATGTGAGGTGAATGTTATGTGAGGTGAATGTTATGTGAGGTGAATGTTATGTGAGGTGAATGTTATGTGAGGTGAATGTTGTGTGATGGTGAATGTTGTGTGAGGTGATGTTGTGTGAGGGTGAATGTTGTGTGAGGTGAATGTTGTGTCAGGTGAATGTGTGTAGGTAATGTTGTGTCAGGTGAATGTTGTGTCAGGTGAATGTTGTGTGAGGTGAATGTTGTGCAGGTGAATGTTGTGTGAGGTGAATGTTGTGTGAGGTGAATGTTGTGTGAGGTGAATGTTGTGTGAGGTGAATGTTGTGTGAGGTGAATGTTATGTGAGGTGAATGTTGTGTGAGGTGAATGTTGTGTGAGGTGAATGTTGTGTGAGGTGAATGTTGTGTGAGGTGAATGTTGTGTGAGGTGAATGTGTGTGAGGTGAATGTTTGTGTAGGTGAATGTTTGTGAGGTGAATGTTGTGTAGGTGAATGTTGTGTGAGGTGAATGTTGTGTGAGGTGAATGTTGTGTGAGGTGAATGTTGTGTGAGGTGAATGTTGTGTGAGTGAATGTTGTGTGAGGTGAATGTTGTGTGAGGTGAATGTTGTGTGAGGTGAATGTTGTGTGAGGTGAAATGTTGTGTGAGGTGAATGTTGTATCAGGTGAATGTTGTGTGAGGTGAATGTTGTGTGAGGTGAATGTTGTGTGAGGTGAATGTTGTGTGAGGTGAATGTTGTGTGAGGTGAATGTTGTGTGAGGTGAATGTTGTGTGAGGTGAATGTGTGTGAGGTGAATGTTGTGTGAGGTGAATGTTGTGTGAGGTGAATGTTGTGGTGAGGTGAATGTTGTGTGAGGTGAATGTTATGTGAGGTGAATGTTGTGTGAGGTGAATGTTGTGTGAGGTGAATGTTGTGTGAGGTGAATGTTGTGTGAGGTGGAATGTTGTGTGAGGTGAATGTTGTGTGAGGTGAATGTTGTGTGAGGTGAATGTTATGTGAGGTGAATGTTGTGTGAGGTGAATGTTGTGTCAGGTGAATGTTATGTGAGGTGAATGTTGTGTGAGGTGAATGTTATGTGAGGTGAATGTTGTGTGAGGTGAATGTTGTGTCAGGTGAATGTTATGTGAGGTGAATGTTATGTGAGGTGAATGTTGTGTGAGGTGAATGTTGTGTCAGGTGAATGTTGTGTCAGGTGAATGTTATGTGAGGTGAATGTTATGTGAGGTGAATGTTGTGTGAGGTGAATGCTGACATTCATGATACAGCAAGTATTGTTCAACATATGTTGTTTCACACCCACCCATCACGTACCACGCCCACCCTTCACGTACCACGCCCACCCTTCAATTACCACGCTCACTCATCAATTACCACGCCCACCCATCACCTACCACGCCCCACCTTCACGTACCACGCCCACCCTTCAATTACCTCGATCACTCATCAAATACCACGCCCACCCATCACCTACCACGCCCACACTTCAATTACACGCTCACTCATTATTACCACGCCCACCCATCACCTACCACGCCCACTCTTCAATTACCACGCTCACTCATCAATTACCACGCCCACCCATCACCTACCACGCCCACCCTTCAATTACCAAGCCCTCCCATCACCTACCACGGCCCACCCTTCAATTACCACGTCCTCACTCATCAATTACCACGCCCACCCATCACCTACCACGCCCACCCTTCAATTACCACGCTCACTCATCAATTACCACGCCCACCCATCACCTACCACGCCCACCCTTCAACTACCACGCTCACTCATCAATTACCACGCCCACCCATCACCTACCACGCCCACCCTTCAATTACCACGCCCACCCATCACCTACCACGCCCACCCTTCAATTACCACGCTCACTCATCAATTACCACACCCCACCATCACCTACCACGCCCCACCCTTCAATTACCACGCTCACTCATCAATTACCACGCCCACCCATCACCTACCACGCCCACCCTTCAATTACCACGCCCACCCATCACCTACCACGCCCACCCTTCAATTACCACGCTCACTCATCAATTACCACGCCCACCCATCACCTACCACGCCCACCCATCACCTACCACACCCACATAATCTCCTACCACACCCACCCATCGCCTACCACACCAACCCATCACCTACTACGCCCACCCATCACCTACCATGCCCAACCATCACCTACCACGTCCACCCATCACATACCACGCCCACCCATCACCTACCACACCCATCCATTACCTACCCCCCATCACCTACCATAACCCACCGATCACCTACCACACCCACCTATCACCTACCACGCCATCCCATCACCTACCACGCCCACCCACCTCCTACCACGCCCTTCCATCACCTACCACGCCCACCCATCACCTACTCACATCCACCCATCACCTACCACGCCCACCCATCACCTACCCACGCCCACTCCTCACCTTCCACACCCACCCATCAAATACCACGCCCACCCATCACCTACCACACCCACCCATAAAATAGCACACCCACCCATTTAACCACCACCCCACCCATCACCTACCACACCCATCCATTACCTACCACACCCACCCATCACCTACCACACCCACCCATCACTTACCCCACACCACCCATCACCTACCACACCCATCCATCACCTACCACACCCACCCACCACATACCACACCCACCCATCACCTACCACGCCCACCCATCACCTACCATACCCACCAATCACCTAGCATATCCAAGTAAACACCTACCACACCCTCCATCACCTACCACGCCCACCCGTCACCTTCCACAAACCCACCCATCAAATACCACGCCCATCCATCACCTACCACACCCACCCATCACCTATCACAACCATCCATTACCTACCACACCCACCCATCAAACCTACACACACCCACCCATCACCTACCACACCCAACCCATCACCTAAACCCCACCCAAACCACCACATACAACACCCAAACCCCTCACCTACCACACCCACCCTTCACCTACCACACCCACCCATCACCTACCATACCCATCCATTACCTACTACACCCACCCATCGCCTACCACAACCCACCCCATCACCTAACCACAAACCCACACAATCACCTACCACACCCATCCATCACCTACCCCCCTCCCACACCATCACCTACCACACCCACCCATCACCTACCACACCCACCCATCACCTACCACAAACCCTCCCATCACCTACCACACCCACCCATCACATACCACACCCACCAATCCACCAACCACACCCACCCATCACCTACCACACCCACCCATCACCTACCACACCCATCACCTACCACACCCACCCATCACCTACCACACCCACCCATCACCTACCACACCCATCCATCACCTACCACACCCATCATCACCTACCACTCCCACCCATCACCTACCACACCCACCCATCACCTACCACACCCATCCATCACCTACCCACACCAATCCTCACCTACCACAACCCACCCATCACCTACCACACCCACTCATCACCTACCACACCCACCCATCACCTACCCACACCCACCCATCACCTACCACACCCATCCATCACCACCCACACACCCCCAACCATCACCTACCACACCCACCCCTCACCTACCACACACCACCCATCACCTACCACACCCACCCATCACCTACCACACCCACTCATCAAAACCTATCACTCCCACCCATCACCTACCACACCCATCACATCACCTACCTACACCCCAAAATTCATCACCTACCACACCCATCCATCACCTACCACACCCACCCATCACCTACCACACCCACCCACCACGTACCACACCCACCCATTACCTACCACACACACACCCATCACCTACCACACCCACCATCACCTACCAGACCCACCCATCACCTACCACACCCACCCATCACCTACCACACCCACCCATCACCTACCACACCCACCCATCACCTACCACACCCACCCATCACCTACCACACCCCACCTCATCAAACCCATCACTCCCCCCCATCACCTACCACACCCATCAATCACCTACCACACCCATTCATCACCTACCACACCCTCATCCATCACCTAACCACACCCACCCATCAAACCTACCACAACCCACCCACCCACCCTACCACACCCACCATTACTACCACACACACACCCATCACCTACCCACACCCACCCATCATCTACCAGACCCACCCATCACCTACCACACCCACCCATCACCTCCACCACCCACCCATCACCTACCACACCCTCAGAACCCACCCACACCTCCACCCTACCACACCCACCCAACACCCACCCATCACCTACCCATCAACCAACCACCCCTCACTACCACACCACCCCACCCAACCCTACCACACCCTCAGACCACAACCCACCCAAAACACCTACCACACCCACCCATCACCTACCACAACCCTCAACCACACACCACCCATCACCTACCACACCCACCCATCACGACCACACCCACCCATCACCTACCACACACCCTCCCCAAGACCACACCCACCCATCACCTACCACACCCACCCAACACGCTACCACCCCACCCCACCCATCACCTACCACACCCATCAGACCACACCCACCCATCACCTACCCACACCCTCAGTACCACACCACCTCACATACCACACCCACCCATCACCTACCACACCCTCAGACCACACCCCACTCCATCACCCTACCCAACACCCGACAACCCCCATCACTACCACAACCCACCCATCACCTACCACACCCTCACTACCACACCCACCCATCACCCATACCACACCCACCCATCACCTACCACACCTCAGACCACACCCACCCATCACCTACCACACCCACCCATCACCTACCAACACCCACCCATCACCTACCACACCCACCACCCACCCACCCACCCACACCTACCCCATCCACCCATCACCTACCACACCCACAGACCACACCCACCCATCACCTACCACACCCACCCATCACCTACCACCACCCACCCATCACCTACCACACCCACCCATCACCGACCACACCCACCCATCACCTACCACATCCCCCCATCACCTACCACAACACACCACCACACCCACCCATCACCTACCACCCCACAGACCACACCCACCCATCACCTACCACACCCACCCATCACCTACCACACCCACCCATCACCGACCAAAAACCCACCCATCACCTACCACATCCACCCATCACCTACCACACCCTACAACCAGACCCACCCATTCACTACCAGCACCACAGACCACACCACACCTATCACCCGACCACACCCACCCATCACCTACACACACCACCCATCACCGACCATCACCACCCATCACCTACCACACCCACCATACCTACCACACCCATTTATACCACACCCACCCATCACCTACAACAACCACACCATTCACCTACCACACCCACCATCACCTACCACACAACACCTACGCACACCCCCCATCACCTACCAATCCACCCATCACACCACACCCACAGACCACACCCACCATCACCTACCACACCCACACCATCACCTACCACATCCACCCATCACCTACCACACCCACAGACCACACCCACCCACACCTACCACACCCACCCCCATCACCTACCACACCCACCCATCACCTACCACACCCACCCATCACCCACCACATCCACCCATCAACCTACCACACCCACAGACCACACCCACCCTCACCTACCACACCCACCCATCACCACACACCCACCATCACCACCACATCCCCCCATCACCTCCCAAACCCCAAACCACACCCCCCCATCACCCACCACACCCCCCCTCCCTACCAACCCACCCATCACCACCACCCCCCCCATCACCTACCTCTGGTGTGCACTAATCCTGGTGAAAGATCTTCACAATGACACTGACTCACTCTCTTTCCCCCATCAAAATCGTACCTCTCCAACACTGTTTTCCCCACGGTTTGTGATTTAATTTTTTTTACCGGGTATCGTCAGAAAAATTTTAATGACTCCGTCACAGACACACAGCTATTGTTATACATGACCCCAAAACCAGGGAGCGTATGAGGTTCAAAGGGACGTAGTCAGGGGCATCAATGGGAGGAGTGAGGGGCACAACAGGGGTGTAGTGAGGGGATCAAAAGTATGTATCGGGCATCAACAGGTACTAGTGAGGTCTCAACAGTTGTAGTAGGGGATCAAAAGCGTATCGGGGCTCAACAGTAGCGTATGAGGTCTCAACTGGTATGTAGTAGGGGCATCAACTAGGGAGTGAGCGTTAAAGGTGTGTATGACGTCATCAAAAGGGATGTATGGCGTCTCAAAAAGGAGGTATGAGCGTCCAACAGGGATTATGAGCTCATCAAAGGTAGTGTTGGCGTCATCACAGTAGTTAGTGAGCTCATCACGTATGTAGTGGGGATCAACAGTAGCGAGTAGGGGCATAACGGGAGTGATGGCGCCAACAGGTAGTGTAGTGAGGGCTAACAGGGATGTATGGGGGTCACAACAGGGAGTGTATGAGCGTCACAAAAGGTAGTGTAGTGAGCGCTAACAGGTATGTAGTGGCTCATCAACGGGAGTGTAGTGGGGGTCAAAAGTAGCGAGTGAGGGGCATAAAAAATTGCTAGTGAGGGGCTAAAGGGATGTAAGGGGGTCATCAACAGGTATGGTGAGGGGATCAAAAGGGATGTAGTGAACTCATCACAGGTAGTGTAGTGAGGGGCAAAACGGGGTAGTGGCGCATAACAGGTGTGTATGAGCGAAAACAAAGGTGTGAGGACGCATCACGGGACGTAGGAGGGTCATCAACAGAACTAGTAGGGGCTTTAACAGGTAGGGATGAGGGTCTCAAAAGGTACGTAGGGGGGGTCTCAACATATAAAAGGGGCATCAACAGGTACTAGTGGGTCATAACAGGTATGAGTGAGGGGGATCAAAAGGGGGTTTTTTGAGGGGCAAACAGTAGCTAGTGGGGGCTCAAAAGGGACTAGGGGTAGAACATAGCGTAGTGAGGTCATCAAAAGGGGTGTAGTGAGGGTCATCAAAAAGGGAGTGTAGTGAGGTCATCAACAGGTTTGCGTAGTGAGGGGCATCAACATAGGTGTGAGGGGCATCAAAATAGGGAGTGAGCGCATCAACGGGATGTATAGCGTCATCAAAAGTAGTGGTGAGGTCATCAACAGGGGGTGTGAGGGCATCAACAAAGGGTTTAGGGGTCTCAACAGGGATGTATGAGGGGCTCACGGGATGTAGTGAGGGGCCAACATAGCGTATGAGGGGTTTCAAAAGGTATTAGGGGGGGCTCAACAGGGATGTATGAGGGGCATCAACAGTAGTTAGTGACGCATAACAGGATGTATGAGGGTCATCAACGGTAGGTATGATCACCATAGGGTTTTTTGGGGTCATCAACAGGTAGGTTTGTAGGGCTCAAAAAGTGCAGTGAGGGGCATCAAAATTACGTATAGGTCTCAACAGGTGTGTATGAGGGGCATCAACAGGGTTTTAGGGGGTCTCAACAGTAGTGTAGGGGGGTCATCAAAAAAGGTAGGTATGGGGTCACAAAAGTAGTGTAGTGGGCATCACAGGGGAGTGCAGTGAGGGTCATCAACGGGACGTAGTGGGGTCATCAACATAGGGAGTGAGGGGCCAACAGGATGAAGGGTCATCAACAGGGGGTATGAGGGGCATCAAAAGGACGTATGAGGGTCACAAAAGTAGCGTAGTGGCGTCTCAAAAGTAGTGTAGGGGCGAAAACAAAGGGATTATGAGGTCATCAACTACGTAGTAGGGGCAAAACATACTAGGGGGGTCCAAAAATACGAGGAGGGGGACAACAGGGGAGGGAGTAGGGTCATCAACAGGTACGTGTGGGGCATCAACAGGGCGAGTGAGGGGCACAACAGGTAGTTAGGAGGGGTCATCAAAAAACGTATGGTCTCAAACCCGGGAGCGTATGAGGGGCATCAACGGTACTTAATGAGGGGCATCAACGTACGTAGGAGGGTCACAAAAGGGAAAGGGATGAGGGGCATCAAAAAAGGTAACGTGTAGGGGCATCAAATAGTGTAGTGGGGGGTCTCACAGGGAGGGAGGGGGGTCATTAAACGTAGTTAAAATGAGGGCAAAAAAACAGGTATGTAGGAGGGGCATCAAAAAGGGAGGAAGGTCACAACAGGTAGGAGTGGGGTCATAACAGGTAAGGAGTAGCGTCATTAAAAATATGTAGTACGTCATCAACAGGTATGTAGTGAGGTCATCAAAGGGGTTTTGTAGGGTCATCAACAGTAGTGTAGGGGCGTCATCAACAGGGAGTGGTGAATCTCAACAGGTTTTTATGAGGGGTAAAATAGTGTAGTGAGGGCATCAACAGGAGTGTATAAGGATCAACAGGGATTAGTAGGGGGATCAAAAGTATGTAGTGGGGCATCAAAAAGGTAGTTGAAAAGGAAGGTCATCAAAAGGGAGTTGTGAGGTCATAACTGTATTGTAGTGAGGTCATCAACATAGTGAGTGAGGTCATCAAAAGGGAGTGAGTGAGGGCATCAAAAGGGAGGAGTGGGGGTCATCAAAGTGTGCTGAGGGGGCATCAAAGTATAAATGGGGTCATCAACAGGGAGTGATGAGGGTCATCAACAGGAGTAGTGAGGGGCACAAAAAGGTATATGAGGGGCACAACAGTAGTAGTGAGGGGCATCAAAAGGTGGTGTAGGGTTCAACAGGGATGAGGGGGGTCATAAAAAAAGGGATTAGTGAGGGGCTCAAAAGGTTTGTTGTGAGGGTCATCAAAAGGTATGTAGTGAGGTCATCAAAGGTAGCGTATAGGGTATCAACAGGTAGGAGTGAGGGTCATCAAAAGGAGTGTAGTGAGGGGCATCAACAGGGAGGTATGGGGTCATAAAAGGGGAGTATGGGGTCATCAAAAAGGTAGTGTGTGAGGTCACAACAGGTATGTATGAGGCTCAACAGGGATGTATGAGGGTCATCAACAGTAGGTTGTGAGGGCATCAACAGGTAGTTAGTAGGGGCATCAACAACGTAGTGAGGGGCACAACGGATGTGTAGGGGCAAAACAGGTATTAGTGAAAGGCATCAACGGAGTGTAGTGAGGGTCATCAAAGGGAGTGTAGTAAGGTCATCAACTATGTGGAGGGCATCCATATTAGTGAGGGGATCAACAGGGACGTGTGAGGGGCACAAAAGAGGGAGGGGGGTCTCAAAGGGGGGGGGGTTTGGTGTGGGAAGGGGCCAAGTAGTTTAGTGAAGGTCTCAACAGGGAGTTAGTAGGGGCATAAAAAAGGGATGAGTAAAATCTAACGTTTATTTGGGGGGTTTTTTTTTTTTAAAATAAAGGGTTTTTAAAAAATAGTGAGGGGCATCAAAAGGGAGGTAGAAAGGGCATCAAAAGGTTTTGGAGGGGCATAACGGGAGTGGTGAAAGGGCATAACAGGGAGTGTAGGGGGGGGTCCAAAAGGGAGTGTAGTGAGGGTCTCAACAGGTAGTGTTTGGGGTCACAACATATGTAGGAGGTCATCAACATATGTAGTGAGGGTCATCAAAGTAGGGGTGAGGGGCATCAACAGGGGTGTAGTGAGGGGCATCAACAGGGAGTGTATGAGGGTCATAACGGTATGTATAGGGGGATCCAGTTTATAGGGTCTCCAGGTAGGTAGGAGGGTCCAACGGGGTTTAGGAGGGGCATTAACATTTAAGTGGGGTCATAACGGTAGTTATGAGGGGCATCACAGGGATGTATGGGGTCAAACAGGTAGGGAGGGGGGGTCATCACAGGGAGTGTATGAGGGGGGCTCAACATATGTAGTGAGGGTCACAACAGGTAGGTATGATCATCAAAGGTAGTAATGGGGTCATCAACAGGGAGGAGGAGGGGGCATCAACATAGGGAGTGAGGGTCATCAACAGGGAGGGATGGGTCATCAACAGTTGTAGTGAGGTCATCAACAGGTAGGTAGTGAAGGTCATCAAAATAGGAGTGAGGGTCTCAACTATTAGTGAAGTCAAAAGGGGAGTGTAGTGAGGGTATCAACAGGGAGGGGATGAGGGGCATAAAAGTAGCGTAGTAGGGGTCATCAACGGTATTAGAGGGCATCAACGGAGGTAGTGAGGGCACAACATGTGTATAAGGTCATCAACAGGTTTAGTGAGGTCCAACAGGGAGTGTATGAAGGCATCAAAAAGGTGTAGTAGGGGCAACAACAGGTTTGTATTGAAGGCATCACAGGTGTTGTGAGGGGCTCAACAGGTATTATAGGTCACAACGGTAGGGGATGAGGGGGCACAACAAAGGGAGTGTAGTGAAAAAATCAACGGTAGGGGTATAGGGGCTCAACATATGTATGAAGGGTTTATCAACAGGGATGTATGAGGGTCTCAAAAAGGTATGTATGAAGGTCATCAACAGGTATGTAGTGAGGGGCATAACAGGTATTTTTAGTGAAGGTCATCAACATTGTTATGAGGGTCACAACATAGCATGGGTCTAACAGGGGTGTATGAGGGGCACAACAGGGAGGTAGTGGGGCATCAACAGTAGGGGGTTTAGGGGCATCAACAGGGAGTTATGAGGGGCATCAACAAGTTGTTGTGAAGGGCATCAACAGGTATGTAGTAGGTCATCAACAGGGAGTTATGAGGGGCACAAAAAGGTGTTATGAGGGTCTCACAGGGAGTTATGAGGGTCATCAACATGTTTATGGGGGCACAACAGGAGTTAGTGAGGGTCTCAACAAAAAAGGTAGGGGAGTGAGGTTCATCAAAAGGGATGAGTGAGGGGCATCAAAGGTTGTAGTGAGGGGATCAACAGGGATGCATGGGGGCATCAAAAAGGTAAGTTGTATGAGGGTCTCAACATAGGGGTGAGGGTCACCAAAGGGGAGTGAGGGGGTCATCAACGTATGTATGAGGGTCTCAACGTAGTGATGATCACAACAGGGAGTGTATGAGGGTCATCAAAAGGGAGTGTATGGGGGCATCAACAGGGATCAGTAGGGGATAAAACAGGGGTGTAGGAGGGGCATCAAAGGGAGTGTATAGGGGCATCAAAGTAGTGAGGAGGTCATAAAAGGGAAATGAGTAGGGCTCAAAGGGGAGTGAGGGGGGTCATCAACAGTAGTTATGAGGTCTCAACAGGAGTGCGTGGGGTCTCAAAAGGGGGTATGAGGGGGCATCAACATAGTGCAGTGAGGTCACAACATATGTAGTGAGGGTAAACAAAAGGGGTTAGTGAGGGTATCAACAGGGAGTGATGAGGTCATCAACATATGAGTAGGTCATCAAAATTATGAGGGGTCATCAACAGGGATTAGTGAGGTCTCAACAGGGGTGTATGAGGGGTTTACAGGGGTTTTATGAGGGCTCAAAGGGATGCTGGGGGTCCAACAGGTATGATGAGGTCTCAAAAAGGTTGTGGTAGGGGCATCAAAAGTATGAGTGAGGGTTCATCAAAGGATTTAGTGGGGCATCAACATAGTGATGAGGGTCATCAACAGGGAGTGGTTTTAGGGTCATCAAGTGTAGTGAGGGGCATCAAAAGGTAGTGGTGGGGTCATCAAAATAGTCAGTGAGGCATCAACGGATTATGGGGCTCAACAGTATGTTAGGGGCAAAAAATAGTGGGTTGGGTTTTATCAAAGGTTTAATAAATTCCAAAATATTCATATCATCAAAAGTATTATATCATCAAAAATTTATCACAACAAAAATATATAACAGGAAATCATACCCCTCAACTATTATGAAATCATCAACAATATCATATCATCAACCCTATTTACATCAAACAGGGGTTTTTAATATCAAATAGTTATATCCCAACAATCATGATTAACACATATTATAGGGGAAACATATTAATCACAAAATACCAAAAATCTCACATGTGTTTAGGGCACAAAAATGTTTTCTTTCAAATGAAAAACTTGAAAAGGAGAAGCTTTCCGGGCCCCGCTTTCAGAAGGTAACATCAAAAATAAAAAAAACAACAAATGTAATATAACACAAAATAAACAACTTTTTTCATTTCCAACAATTTCTCATCATAACAAAACTAACAATAACATAATCATCAAAACCTTATCATCATCTCAAAAAATGAAAAATTTTCTCTTTCAAAATCTCAATCTCCCATATCATAACCATCAATTAAAAATCTAAAATCATCAACAACATCTACACAACTCAACATCACCATCATCATCAACAACATTCAAATTTAACATTTTTTCAAAACTCACAACATTCCTCAACACAAATCTAACTAACAAAAATAACAACAACAACCATACCTTTTACAAAATTCACTACAATTTCACACAAACTCCCCAATAAAAAACATTTATTTTAACAGGGTTTTACACAGCTTTTACACAGCGTGACATAGCGGGACAACACGGGGGAACAAAAAGGAAACAATCCAAGGGGGAAAAACAAGGCAACAGTTTGGGCAACATTCCGAAAAGTTTCCCCCAAAAGAGGGCCAGGGGAAACAGAAAGTACGGGCATGAAAAAGTGAAAGAAAAACAATGAACAGCCAAAACAAAAAATTTTAAAAAAAAAAAAAAAAAAGGGAAATTTTTGGGACAAACCTAAAAAAAAGTCCGACTTCAAGGGGAGGATGGACATTTTTTAAAAATCCCTGCCCTGCACCTTTTCCCTGTACACTGAAAAACCCTAAAATGGGAGGGAAACGTTTCGGGTAAGTTTCCAAAAAAGTTTCCTAGTGCCAAAAAAACCCTTTCCCAATTTAACACGCTTGAAAACTTAAAACTTTAATCCCCGCTGGGGGTTTCAAATGGGAACCCTCGAGGTTACACGGTTCTTTTCCCTTTGCCTGGTTTAAATTTTTTTCTCCAGAAGGGTCCAAAAAGGAGCACCCCCCCGCAACACCCTCAACAACTCAAACGGACAAAACAAACCCCCAAAAAATCCCGCTTGGGGGGGAAATTTTTACGCCCAAAAAAAAATTCGAAAAAAAAAAAAACAAAAAGTAAAAAGAACAATTTTTCAAAAAGAAAAAAGGCAAAAACAAGTAAAAAAAATTTTCAAAAAGAAAAGTGACAAGAACAAGGAAAACAGAAAAGTACAACAAACAAAGGCAAAGACAATGAAAAACAAAAGTAAAAAGAGCAAGTACAACAGCAAGTCAACAGGCAATCAAACAGTAAACAACAAGTGCAACAGAAAAGTACAAAAACAAACAAAAACAAACAACAAACAAAAACAAACAAAAAAAAGGGGAAAAAAGGCAAAAATGACCAAAAAAAAGGGGACACAAACAAATTGAAAAGGGCAAATAACAAGAAGTGAAAACGGCAAGTGACAACCCAAAAAAAGAAGGACAAAGAAAAGTCCCCAAGAAAAGGGCAACAAGAAATAAACGAAAGTACAAAGAAATAACAGAAAAGTCCAGAGAAGTGACAAAAGACAAGTGACAAAAAAAAGTCAAACAGAAAAAAGTTACAAACAGAAAGTGACAAAAACAAAAGGGCCCAGCATGTCAGAAAACCCCCATTCCAGCCCCCAAGCCCCCAAAACGGGGAAAAAACCAGCAAGGCAAAAAAAATTACAAAACCTCCAAAGGCAGTGCCAGGCCCCGACGGTCCTAGACAAGCCTTTTTGATGTTGCAAAAAAGCTCCAGCCTTTTTTAAGAGTTAAAATCCCAAAGGGCAACCACCAAAAACCCCCCCGTACGGTCCCGCACTTCCCCTAAAAACCCCCTTTCTTTGGCCGGGGGGGGGGGCCCCCACAATTTATTATCGCGGTTTAACAACCTAGAGCCCCTGCTGCACCTATAGGGGTTCACCACACAACCACACACACACAACACACACACACACACACACACACACCAACAACACACACACACACACACGAGAGATTTAAAGAAGTATTTACAGTGGAAACCGGTAGGACTCCAGGAAATCAGAACAGGGAGGTACACCAACAAGTGTTGGATGAGGTGCACATAACCGAGGAGGAGGTGAAGAAGCTGCTATGTGAACTTGATACCTCAAAGGCCTTAGAGAGGGAGCAGATATGGCAAATGTAGTCCCAATTTTTTAAAAAGGAGACAGACATGAGGCATTAAACTACAGACCTGTGTCACTAACGTGTATAGTATGCAGATTCATGGAGAAGATCATCAGGAGGAGAGTGGTGGAGCACCTGGAAAGAAACAAGTGTATAATCAACAAACAGCACGGTTTCAGGGAAGGAAAATCCTGTGTCACAAACCTACTGGAGTTTTATGATAAGGTGACAGAAGTAAGACAAAAGAGAGAGGGGCGGATACACTGCATTTTCTTGGACTGCAAGAAGGCCTTCGACACAGTTCGTCACAAGAGATTACTGCAAAAGCTAGAGGATCAGGCACACATAACAGGAAAGGCACTGCAATGGATCAGAGAATACCTGACAGGGAGGCAAAAACGAGTCATGGTACGTGACGAGGTGCCAGGTTGGGCGCCTGTGACAAGCGGGGTTCCACAGGGGTCAGTCCTAAGACCTGTGCTGTTTTTTGTATATGTGAATGACATAACGGAAGGGATAGACTCAGGAGAGTCCTTGTTTGCAGATGATGTGAAGTTAATGAGGAGAATCAAATCGGTCGAGGATCAGGCAGGACTACAAAAAGACCTGGACAGGCTACAAGCCTGGTCCAGCAACTGGCTCCTTGAATTTAACCCCGCCAAATGTAAAGTCTTCATGAAGATCGGGGAAGGGCAAAGAAGACCGCAGACACAGTATAGTCTAGGTGGTCAAAGACTGCAAACCTCACTCAAGGAAAAAGATCTTGGGGTGAGTATAATACCGTGCATATCTCCTGAGGCGCACATCAGTCAGATAACTGATGCAGCGTATGGGCGTCTAGCAAACTTAAGGATAGCGTTCCGATACCTCAGTAAGGAATCGTTCAAGACTCTTTTCACCATTTACGTCAAGCCCATACTGGAGTATGCAGCACAAGTTTTTAATCCAAACCTGGTCAAGCATGTCAGGAATTTAGAGAAAGTGCAAAGGTTTGCAACAAGGTTAGTTCCAGAGCTAAGGGGATTGTCCTACGAAGAAAGGTTAAGGGAAATCGGCCTGACGACACTGGAGGACAGGAGGGTCAGGGGAGACATGATAATGACATACAAAATACTGTGAAGAATAGATAAGGTGGACAGAGACAGGATGTTCCAGGGAGGGGACACAGAAACAAGGGGTCACAATTGGAAGCTAAAGACTCAAATGAGTCAGAGGGATGTTAGAAAGTATTTCTTCAGCCACAGAGTTGTCAGGAAGAATAATAGTCTGGGAAGTGATGTAGTGGAGGCGGGAACCATACATAGTTTTAAGACGAGGTTTGATAAAACTCATGTAGCAGGGAGAAAGAGGACCTAGTAGCGACTAGCGAAGAAGGGGGGCCAGGAGCTGAGTCTCGACTCCTGCAACTACAATTAGGTGAATCAGGTGAGTCCACACAAACACACACACGTCCATGTGCACATATACCGTCATTTGTTTCATTAATTTCTTCTTACCGACTTCATCAACATTCCTACACAATACAGTTTATTAAATACTCACATCAATTATAAAGACAATCTGCAATATAAATCATGCTATAAACATCGCTAAAAATGTTACTATAAACATCGTTACATATTATTTTTAATCTTATTCAAATATATTTTCAATGAAAGAATCTTTATTTTGATTAAAATTTATTAATAATTATTTTGTAGTTAACAATAAATAATATAAAAATAATAATAATAATAATATAATAATAATAATAATAATAATAATAAAGATGATAATAATAATAATAATAACAATAATAATAATAATAATAATAAATAATAATAATAATAATAATAATAATTAATAATAATAATAATAATACATGGTTGTGTTGCACTCTCTCTCATCTTACTACATTTCCACTTGCCCAAATTAATTAAGTTGCAGTGTTGCGCTGTGAACATTTTATGACGATTGAAAATGTTGTCTTCATGGTAAGACTTTGTGGCGGTCATAAGTTGGTGTAGTGACACATGTAAGACTTTGTGGTGGTCATAAATTGGTGTAGTGACACATGTAAGACTTTGTGGTGGTCATAAGTTGGTGTAGTAACACATGTAAGACTTTGTGGTGGTCATAAGTTGGTGTAGTGACACATGTAAGACTTTGTGGTGGTCATAAGTTGGTGTAGTGACACATGTAAGACTTTGTGGTGGTCATAAGTTGGTGTATGTGACACATGTAAGACTTTGTGGTGGTCATAAGTTGGTGTAGTGACACATGTAAGACTTTGTGGTGGTCATAAGTTGGTGTAGTGACACATGTAAGACTTTGTGGTGGTCATAAGTTGGTGTAGTGACACATGTAAGACTTTGTGGCGGTTTAGTTGGTGTAGTGACACATGTAAGACTTTGTGGTGGTCATAAGTTGGTGTAGTGACACATGTACTACCCCTGGAAGACGCATTCATATCAAATATTAATAATCAGGTTTTAAACCTTTACACTTCAGTACGGAGGATAAAAGGGATTTGATGAAGAATATTTATATTTCTTCCTAACACTCCATCTTATTTTATTATTATTAGTTGTTTAATGTTATGTCTTATTTGTGTGTGTGGTGTGTGTGTGTGTGTGTGTGTGTGTGTGTGTGTGTGTGTGTGTGTGTGTGTGTGTGTGTGTGTGTGTGTGTGTGTGTGTGTGTGTTGTGTGTGTGTGTGTGTGTGTGTGTGTGTGTGTGTGTGTGTTGCACTCACCTATTTGTACTCACCTATTTGTGGTTGCAGGAGTCGAGTCATAGCTCCTGGCCCCGCCTCTTCACTGATTGCTACTAGGTCCTCTCTCTCCCTGCTCCATGAGCTTTATCATACCTCGCCTTAAAACTATGTATGGTTCCCGCCTCCACTACTTCACTTTCTAGACTATTCCACGACTTGACTACTCTATGACTGAAGAAATACTTCCTAACATCCCTTTGATTCATCTGAGTCCTCAACTTCCAATTGTGACCTCTTGTGTCTGTGTCCCATTTCTGGAACATCCCGTCTTTGTCCATCTCGTCTATTCCGCGCAGTATTTTATATGTCGTTATCATGTCTCCCCTGACCCTCCTGGCCTCCAGTGTCGTCAGCCGATTTCCCTCAACCTTTCTTCGTAGGACAATCCCCGTAGCTCTGGGACTAGTCTTGTTGCAAACCTTTGCACTTTCTCTAATTTCTTGACGTGCTTGACTAGGTGTGGATTCCAAACTGGTGCTGCATACTCCCAGTATGGGCCTGACGTAAATGGTATACAGAATCTTGAACGACTCCTTACTGAGTATCGGAACGCTATCCGCAGGTTTGCCAGGCGCCCGTATGCTGCAGCAGTTTATCTGATTGATGTGCGCCTCAGGAGATATGCTCGGTGTTATACTCACCCCCAGATCTTTTTCCTTGAGTGAGGTTTGCAGACTTTGTCCATCTAAACTATATTGTGTCTGCGTCTTCTTTGCCCTTCCCCAATCTTCATGATTTTGCATTTGGCGGTGTTAAACTCAAGGAGCCAGTTGCTGGACCAGGCTTGTAGCCTGCCAGTTCTTTTTATTCCTG
>NC_069452.1:37279481-37296956 GCF_026875155.1 Cherax quadricarinatus | reverse complement strand
GGGTTGGGGGAAATCAGCTCCTGGCCCCACCTTTTACTGACCGTACTGGGGCCCTCCTCTCCTGCCCCATGAGTTTTTTAATACCTCGTTTTAAAAAACTACTTTATTTCCCTGCCTCCCTAATCGTTTCCCAGACTTTTCCCATTTCCCAAACCTCTATGACTGAAGAAACCCTGTTTCTATTCCCATTTGGCCCTGTCTCTGTCCCCCTTTCTTTTCCCACGCGTATTTGTTGTCTTTTTATGTCTCCCTTGACCCCCCTGTCCCCCCAGTGTCGTCAGACGATTTCCTTTACCTTTTTCATAGGACTTCCCTTGCTTGGAACTACCCTTGTTGAAAACCTTTGCACTTCTCAAAATTTTTGAGTGTTTTGACGGGGGGTTTAAAAAAAGGGTGCTGGGATTTCCGTGGGGGTTTGTGACATACACAGTGTTAAAAGTCTTGAACGATTTCCGTCAGAGGTACTGGATGCTTTCTCGGGGTTTGCCAAGCCCCCATTCCCCGCAGCAGTTTCGGGTTTTTAATGTGTGCTTTGGGCGATGTACTTGGTTTTATACTCACTCAGGTCTTTCCCTTGAGAGATTGCAGCCTTCGGCCTCTTGCCTTATTTGTCTGCGGTTTTCTTTGCCCTCCTCAAATTTTCATGATTTTGCATTTGGTGGGGTTAAATTTAGGGCCGTTTCTTGACTAGCACCCACCCTGTCCAGGTCTCTTTGTAGACCTTTTTGGCCCGCGTCTGATTTAATTCCCCTCTTTAATTACTTCTGCAAACAGGGCACTTCTGAGTCTACCCCTTGTCATGTTGTTCCATATACCAAGAATAGCATGGTCCAGGACTGACCCTGGGGGACCCGTCGTCCGGCCCCCCTGTGGACCTCTCAGGGGCCATGACTCGCTGTTCCTCCTGTTAGGTATTCCTGTCCATTGCAGTGCCCTTCCTTTTTCGTCCCTTTCCCTCAGTTCTGTTTAAAAACTCTTGTGAGGAACTGTGTCGAAGCCTTCTTGCAGTCCAAAAAAAATGCAATCAACCCACCCTCCCTTTTTTTTTTACTTTAGTTCCTTGTCATAAAACTCTGGGAGGTTTTTGACGGTTTGCCCTTTCCCTGAAACCCTGCTGGCTGTTGTTATAATCTTTTTCCGCTCCGGTGCTCCCCCACTCTCCTCCTAAAAAATCTTTTCCCAAAACTTTGCAACTATACACGTCAGGCATGTCTTAATTTGTGCTTTTTCTGTTTTTTAAAGATGGAGACTAAATTTTCCTTCCTCTTTAG
This sequence comes from Cherax quadricarinatus, assembly GCF_026875155.1. Lineage (NCBI taxonomy): Eukaryota > Metazoa > Arthropoda > Malacostraca > Decapoda > Parastacidae > Cherax > Cherax quadricarinatus. The sequence continues at coordinate 37,295,685 of NC_069452.1, read as the reverse complement.
GTAGTTGCCCCTTTCAAGGGAAGTGTGAAGATTTTGGTTGTGGACAGTTGTGTCTTGCTCCCCCTTTTTAAAGGACCCTGGAGGTGCGGTCCCACCGCCTTTAGGTTCAGGTCCTTTGGGCCTTCTCCCCCTCCTCCTCAGTTTGTGTGTAATTATCCAACACTTGTTGGTTAAACCCGTTGAGTACCCACTGTTTTGTTTCCCCCGTGTCCCTTCAGCATCCACTGTAAAAACTTCTGAAAAACTTGTGACTCCCCACTACTTCCCGTCATTTTTGTGAGCTCCACCTTCTTTCCTAGCCCGATTATCGGGGCCCTTTTCTTTTTCTTCTCCGATATGGCTGTCGGTATTTTGGGTCAGACTTGACTTTGTTCTATGTCATTTTATACTGCCCCTGGGCCTCCTCCTTATCTGTGCTCTCGCTTCTGGCTCGGGGATAAACTCTTTATTTTCCCGAGTCCTTTGCCTTTTGTACTTTTTCCTTTCTGAGATTTTTGTTTTTGCCCCCCCTACCTTCGGGTAAAAAAAGGGGTTTTTCGTTTCCCATTATTTTCCCCCCTTTTATACACAAACACATTCCTAGTCTTACATAACCTGTCGTTTCTGTCAGGCCTTGGTTTTGTCTGAGAAGTGAAGCATACGTAATAGTAGCACAAATCGATTCCCTTCCTATAATATCACTGGAAACCTGGGGTTGCAATCAGGCAGTCTGTTGACCAGTAGATTGCCCACTGTGCTTATACACATGTGGCCTAAGCATTATTTGTGGCAAACAAAAGATAATCTCAGCCAACAGTTGTCTCCTTCCACTGGTGGTAGGCTGAGTTTTTGGTGAAAGTAATGTGTTGTGCCTGGTGTTAATCAAAGTATCATGTTGCTTTCCTGACAATAATTTCCATCAGGGTTCGTCAAAGAATAAACCGAAACAATTTCCAGTTCAGTGGCATTGTTCCCGAGTGTACAATAAGGCCGAATTTCGACTTTGACTTTAACAAAGTGATGGGATTGGGAACAAAACAAAATTGCAGCTTCCTGCCAATATCCCAGGTGTGGTCTGCTGGTGGGTACTGATACTGACCAGGTGGTTATGGTTGTGGAAGGTTGATGTGTGGTGGGTGGGGATGGGTGGCCTTTGTTGTAGATTCAGCTGAGTCAGCGGCGTGGGTGGCAGCATGGCCCCTGTTGGTGCCTCACGGCTGGCACCACCCACTACCACCAACAGAGTGCAGGGCACTTTTTCCAATCCCAATTGCAAACTATCATCTTCATTTTTTTCCCTCCACTATTGTTCTTTCCCTTTTGTACAGCCACGGGATGTACTCCGAGATGTATTCCTTTCCCTTGGAATAGCATCTGGCACACTACCCTACCAGAGCGCACATAACGTGTATATACTGACGTTCACTGGGAGAATATTCTAACGTCACTCTCCACTACTGGAACTGTTTCATCCAAGAGCTTTGAGTTTCATATTCACTATCACTAATCATCACCATTACCCTGGAGAGAGTTCCGGGGGTCAAAAACGCCCCCACGACCGGTCCTGTTACCAGGCCTCACTGTGGATCAGCGCCTGATCAACCAGGCTGTTACTGCTGGCTGCACACAAACCAACGTACGACAGTAGCCCCCGGCTGGTCAGGGTACCTGACTTTAGGTTCTAGTCCAGTGCCAGTTTGGAAGACTGCCCAGGGGTCTGTTGGTATCCCCCTTATGATATGCGGGGAGGCAGTTAACAGTCTCGGGCTCCAGACACTTATTGAATGGTTCTCCTTAACGTGCTAGGACACCCCTAGGCTTTTCATTGGGGAGTTGCATCGTCTCCAAGTCTTTTGCCTTTCCGTAGTGATTAATTTTCGTGTGCAATTTCGGTACTAGTCCCCCCTCTCTAGGATTTTTCCAGGTGTATATAATCATGTATCTCTCCCTCTCCCGCCTGCATTCCATGAATACTAGTTCAGGAACCTCAAGCGCTCCCAGTCTAATTCAGGTGTTTTAAATCTCCGTTATGCGTGCCGTGAAGGTTCTCTGTACATTTTCTAGGTCAGCAATTGCTACACCTGCCGTTGAAAGGTGCTGTTTAATGTGGCAGCAATATTCAGCCTAGACAGAACAAGTGGGACCTGAAGAAGTGTCACATGGGCTTGGCATCCCTAGTTTTGAAGGTTCTCAATTATCCATTCCCCGTCATTTTTCTAAGCAGATCGCGATTGATACAATTTATGTCCTTGAAGGTGAGATCCACCGACATGATCACTCCCGAGGTCTTTGACGTTGGTGTTTTGCTCTATTTTTTGTGGGCCAGAATTGTTTTGTATTCTTTCTGATTGAATATTTTAATTTCCTCGTGTTTACCATATCTGAAGTAATTGAAATTTCTCATACGTTATGATAACTTCATATAGTTTTCCTGCAGACGCCCACTGCAAGATTTGGTTGATGTCCGACTTGGATAAGCCTTGCAGTGTCCTTCTGCCAATGAAGACACTGTCAGCTGATTCGGTGTGTACATCTGCAAAGAATACACGGTGCTAATGGCTGACATCCTTGGTCTGTCAGATATGAGGATGAGGAACAAATGGAGAGCGAGTACGTGGCCTTGTGGAACAGAGCTTTTTCACCGTAGCTACGTAGCTCTGCCTCAGGACTTTACTCTGTTGACTACTATACTCCTCTCGTGTTTCTGTTAGTGAGGAAATTATAGATCCACCGAACCACCCTTACATGTTTCCTTTAAGCTCTCAATTTTGTTCGCTATTACGCCATGGTCACACTTGGTCGAAGGGCTTTTGGCAAAGTCTGTATATATTACATCGCCATTCTTTTGTCTTCTAGTGCATCTAGGAGCTTGTCGTATTGATTTCCAAATAGTTGAGACAGACAGGCGCGCCTGTTCTAACCCATGTTTCCCTGGGTAGTGTAATTGATGGGGTTTCCTTCTAGAATGGGTGGGGGATCTTGCATTTCTTAAGGGAACCCTTTCAACAAAGATTTTTATGATTATGGATGTTATGCTTATCGGGTCGGTAATATTCTTTTTGCTATTGCTTTACTTGCCCCCTTTGTGGAGTGGGGCTATGTCTGTTGTTTTTAGTAACTGTGGGTGGGGGTGTGGGGGGGGGCGAACCCCCCCTGTGTCCATGCACCCATCTGATTCCATAGGATGGTAACAGCTCGTGATAGGGGACTTCTTGCAGTTCTCTTGATGAACATAATCCGGGAGTTCCATGATCTGGCCCTTGGGCAGGAGTGCCATGGCAAATGTCATTTATATCGCCGCTGTTTCGAAAGTCATATGGGCTTCCAGGATAACATACAGATACAACGCTTTGTGTTACAAAACCAAATTCTGTGCTTGGCATCTATACAACATCTCCACCTATCACATAGAAAAATTCATTTTTCTCCAATCACTTAGTCCTGGCTATATGGGAAAAAATAAGATTTTTTCCTCTTTTCGTTCTGTAACAACTGAACGTGAACAATATGGCCCAGCACCAGAGGTTGGAAGGTTGATGGTCATCTTGATTTTATCCTACTATTACCGGTATTATGGTCATTAGTTTCGGTCAGAGAGCCTCATCAAAACCGTTGAAACTCATCTTCACTGACACTTCCCATCTGTATTAGAGCTGTCACTAGGGAACAAAAGTGTCCCATACGCCGAGGAGTGATGAGATTCTTACCTGTGAGTGCATGTGAGCAAGGTGTACTAAAATGGCGCTCCCACAAGCCACACACTGGGCTCCCTGAATTATTTTTCCTACCACGCACACTGACCCATGCGACCTATTCTCTCACACCTAGGCCTACCAGCTGTTTTCCTGCTTAATTTGAAGCCGCTAGAAATTTTACGCGTACTAGTAACGGCCCCAAACCCTGGCAATGCAAGCCGTACATTACAGCAACAACAACCCTGAAAGGGTTAATAACCATCTCCTGGGAACTAATTTCCTTCAGGTAAACACTAAGAGGTAAAAATTAGTAGAGTGAAATTACGTGCCAACGAAGGTGAGATCTTCTCTTTTCACCACATAAAAATGAAAATCAGTTCTATAAATTTTTTAAAAGGATTAATTAATTTACTAGATCTAATGCCCTTACTTTAGTAATGAAGAAATAAAATTATTATTATTGTTAAGTTAACATAAAAAGGCCATAATGCCATGACAAAATAAAACACAAAAAAACCCGCACAATAGAAGAGAGGAGCTTACGATGATGTTTTTCGTCCTATTATTCATGTATATTAATTATTGTTAAAGCCATATATATGGAATAAAGTATGGACAGGTGTATTTTCAGGAAATAAAGACAAAGCAGTGCTGACGTCATGAAATACTTTTATTTTATTGTAAAAATCAAAACATAGCCATGCAAGTTTCAAAATAAAAAAATAAATGGGCGTGACTTAACATTATTTTTTTGGTGGCTTGAATCTTATTAACGGAACTTCAAAGTAAGTAATATAGTTATTGAGGTCACATTATCTTTTGGCAAGTGATGGGAATTGACTTCCTTTAACTCCCTAAAACGGTCCAAAAAAACGTATATATTCTTCTTACCACATAGCGCCTCCCAAACGTATGTATGTTTTAATTTTCCTCCTCCAAATTATGGGCAACAAATGGCCTGAGATGCCTGTCAGCATAGAATGGGTTTTTAACACTCAATTGTACACCATATTAAAAAAAATCTGGACCACTTCTGTACTTGTGGGAGTTCCAGTTTAAATTGAGTGCCAGCTCGAGCAAACATTTGCAGCAAATACACAGGATTCCCTGATGTAATGTCATATTAAATACATCCTCTCTTAAGAGGGAAAGTGATATTAACCCCAAGTTTAGGGTCTGTCCTATCTCTGTCTCTGTTTATCTCTCCTGTCTGTCTCTATCTCTCTCTTATCTTCTCACAGTTAACACAAATAAAATTTATACTCTTCCTCTTCTCCTCCTCCTCCTCTTCCTTCTTCTTCTTCTATCTCCTGTGTATCCACAACATGCAAGCAACCTTAAATAATTGTATAAAGTGGACCCCGGCCTTACGATTTAAATCCGTTCCTGAGAGCTCATCGTATGCCGAAATTATCGTAAGGCTAATTTAATATTCCCCATAAAGAAATCATGGAAATCAAAAATTAATCGTCAAGACCACCCCAAAAGTAGAAATTTTTTTTTTTACCACATGAAATATTAATTTTAATACACACAAAACTGAAGAAGACATGCACAGTAACAGTAAATCCTATGTTTTGTGAGAATAAAAATTCACATGGAAAGCAAAAGAATGTAAGAGGGTGGTGGGGACGTGACTAATGAACAGATGAAAACGTTATTTTAGTGCCAGGAATGTCTTTCCTTTTTTATTCGGACCCTATATGAAATTGGCATCTTTTGAAATTTGTTGAAATTGGCAAAATTGCTAATTCTGACCACTTATTGGATAGTTGAAATCAGTAAATGAGTGGGTTTCTTGTACGCAAATCAATAGAAAATTGAGTTCCTAGCGAGATAGTTATGAATTTTTGTAGACTATTACATTGTAATTGCCGAAAATAGGGCACCAAGAAGTGGAACAAATTGCCGATGCGCAAACATCGCGAGACCGCTAAACTTCGCAAGAGCGTAATTCCTTTAATTTTCCATCAAATTTCATACTTTTTGGTTTCAATTATGAATCGGGAAAAGATTCTCTATCTTTTCATAACCAAAAATTATTTCTCTCTATTATTGGGGTTAAATTTGGGGGACCTTGAGAACAAGTCTCTCTGAGAGGGCCTGTGGACCCTGAAAGGGTTAAAGTGCAAATTCTTGTCCTCCAAATTACCACTCCTCTCCTCCAGCCCATGGACGGGCAGCAGGTCATTTCAAATTTCAAAAAACTGTACATCAAACAATGTTTCAAAAGTGCTTTGATAGTTGGACCTCAGACACTCAATTTGACGCTAAGAGTTTTTGGAAGATCACACTTAGTATCCTCAATTGGTGTAAACCTTAATAGGTAAAGCTTCGGAGGGAGTGACTAAGAGTACCTTGAAACTCTGCTTGGAGGAAATTTGTGGCCAGAATGTGTATAAGAGAGGGATTTTGAAGGTTTGGGGCTAGTGGGTTTGGAGTTAGTGGGAAGATGTGGAAGAGTTGGTGGAGACAACGATGAAGAACTAACCACTGATGAGCAGCAAGAGCATCTGCAACAGCAAAGGGCCCACGAAACTGAGGAAATTGCTTCAGAGGAGGGGAGAGAGAACTGAGAAGTTGCCTTCTTCAAAAGATTAAAGAAATGTGTGCAAAGTGGTTGAACTGCAAATCTTATGAGAAAAAAATCACACTGACACAGCTATTTGCAAGCCATGCTGGTGACTTTTACAATGACAATGTTATGAACCACTTTAGGAAAATCTCAAAGGACTGCAGTTTCAGAGCCTAATTGACAGATTCTTGGTGCGACAGAGGGTCCAGTGACTCTCAAGTTGTTCCCAGTGGGCAATTAACCCATTCAGGGTTGGTGCTGTTACAAGTAAGGCTTGAACGCCAGGGTTTGTGTCGGAACTTGTACCATAAATTCTACACTTCAAATCTAAGCGTGAGAAAGCTGGACTAGGCCTACATATGAAATAGAATGGTCTATGTGTCAGGTGGTGAGGTATACAAAAAATCCACATTTGTATACCACACCTTCAACTTCTTTCTAAAACTGTGGTTTGGGGGGGTACATTGGGGTTGGGGAAGTGGGAGACCTATGAGGAACATGGGTGGTTCTGTGGGGGGTGGAGTTTGTAATAAGGAGGTTGGGGGCATATGGATACTGCATGTGTGGTTTGGGTAAGAATGTTTTGTTGTTATTGGTAGCTCCTTGTTGTGGGGCTTCTGTAGTTTGTTTTAGGGAGCTGTATTTGATTCTTCCTCCTGATTCTGGGTTCCCTCTCCATCTCCATCCTCACCACTCTTTCCTCTTTCGTCTTTGACCATCTCTCTCTCAGTTTGGTGCCTTTCCTCTTGTGTCTGTCACGGTCGAGATACACTTCCGGTTAAAACGCCGGCATGTCCCTTAAGTCCTTGCTTTCTCCTGCAGGATCCAGTTCCGAGTCGATTATGTCCTTTGAAAGTCACTTTCACTGTCCGGGGGCTCTCCTTGCAAACTCCCCTATTCTCCAAAAATTTTACCAACTGGCTCATGTTCACCTCTCCTATGGCCTTTATGATCTCTCGATCTCATTATTCTTCCCTAGTCTTCTTGCTTCATAAGTTTCCCTCAACTTCCCTGAGCCCATGAACACTGACTTGACCTCTCCCTTTCATTCTCCCACTGCATATACCTATGTATCCCCTGATTTGGTTAGTTTCTCCATTGGCAGCTTTCCTTTCCTCAGTTTCTTCACTATCTTTTGTCCCTCCTGGGCTCAGTGGCCTGTCATTTTCCCCCTTCTTCTCAGCTTTCCCTGGGCTCTGCTGTGGTCTGGTTAGGAGGGCCTCCACTATAGCTTAGTTCTTACTTTCTACAGTCCCCTCAAATGCTCCTGAAGTGGTTTTCTTTTCCTCGAGCTCACAGTGGTCTGATAGGGCTTTCTGCATGCACTCACCCTTTTTTCCCTACATCCCCTTGTTTGTGACTGAGGTAACAGTCTCTGATGCATTCCCCAAATTGTCTTTAATATTCTTTAGGCTGTTTTCAGATTTTTTCAGTTCCTCTTTTAACCCTTCAATGAGGGCTCTTTGGTCGTACTAGTAAACGTCCTTACGCGTAGGGTTTTTTGACCGTACTAGTACGCATAAAATCTAGCGGCCTCAAATCTCGCAGGAAAAAGGCTGATAAGCCAGATGTGCGAGGAATGGGTCTGTTGTGTGGGTGTGCTGCAGTAGGAAAAAAATCTGGACCCAGTTGTGCATTGTGGGAATGTTCCATCATAGTACACAATTTCCCCGGCCCTGGCGTAAGAAGTTTCCTCACTCCTCGGCGAATGTGGGACACTTTTGTTCCCAGTGACAGTTCTAATAACAGATGGAAGTGGGGGACAGTGAAGATGAGTTTATCAAGTTCTTGTGATGTTTTGACCGAAACTAAATGACCATAATAGGTAATAAGTGAGGAAACCCAGACAACCCACAGCCTTCACCTCTGGTGCTGGGCCGTCATTCAGTTGTACAAGAATCAAAGAGTGGAAACTCCTATTTTCCAAAATCCCAGACTCAGATGTGAGCATTGGTGATGATAATGATAGTGATTAGTGTAACTACAAGCCTCTTCAAACTTGTTCCAAGAATGGAGGAGGAGGAGAGCCAAGAGAAGGAGGAGGAGGCAGAAGGAGGAGGAGGCAGAGAGGAGGAGGCAGAAGAGAGGAGGCAGAGGAGGAGAGGGGAGGAGGATAGGAAGAAGAAGAGGAGGATAGGAGGAAGAAGCAGGAGAGGAGGAGAAGAGGAGGAGGAGGAGGAGTGGAGGAGGCAAGAAGGAGGAGGGAGGAGAGGGAGGAAGAAGAAGAATACTAATTGATAACAATAATACATAATAATAATACATAATAATAATAATTTACATAATAATAATAATACATAATAATAATAATACATAATAATAATAATAGGTAATAATAAAAATATGTAATAAAAAATGTTCTACCACCTGACATTAACAAGATAAGGGGAGATAACATCTGATAAGTGCTGACGTTTTTGATGAGGGTAAATGATGGTAGAGCCTTGATGCCAAAAGATAGATGAAACATCGCCCCTCTCTCCTTTGTTTTTGGCTGGTATACTAAACATTTTCCTGTCTGTCTATTTGCCTGTCTGTCCAGCTCCCTGTCTATCCATCTAGCATCTCTGTCTCAGAGAGCCACAAGACGCCATCATCACTTTTACTCACATCTTCAAGCAGGAGTATGCACTTTGTACTGGTTTCTTGGGTTATCCTACAGGTAATTATACTATGTAAACTTGTATTTATGTGTACCTGTGGAGACCAGAGATCAACAGACAATAGAATGAGGTAGAAAGATAATTAGATAGAAAGGAGATGGGAAGCAGCCATCCCGAACCCCGCCATTGTATTGACAAGGCCGATGAGGGGAAAGAGTAATGAGCCAATATGTCACTGTTGACAGCTGCGCCCTCCTTGTAATTTACACTAGTGGACGATTGAGGAGCAGGGAAGGATGATAGAGGAGGTAGGAGGAAGAGGAGGAGGAGGAAGAGTAGGAGGAAGAGGAATAAGTCAGAAGAAGGAGGAGAAGAGGAATAGTAAGGAGGAAGATTACGGGGGAAGAGGGGAAAGAGGCAAGACAGAGGAGGAGGAGGAAGAGACGGAGGAAGAGGAAGAAGAGGAGGAGGAAAGGAAGAGTAGGAGGAAGAGGAGAGGATGAAGAGAAGAGTACTGAGGAAGAAGTAGGGGAAGAGAGGAAGAAAGTAGGGGGAAAGAGGAGAAGAAGGAAGAAAGGAGGGTAGGAGGGTGGAACAACTAGTAACTGAGTACTGGTACACTAAACCAATTCAGTCTGTCTATTTGTCTGTCTGGTCAAGCTCCCTGCTATCTGTCTATCCGTCTAAGTCTCTCTGTCTCAGAGAGCCACAAGACTGTGTCATCACTTTTACTCACATCTTCAAGCAGAGTAAGCAACTTTGTCTGGATTTCTTGGGTTATCCTAGGTAATTTAAAACTAAGAATAACTTTGTATTTATGTGTACTCCTGTGAGACAGAGACATAGACAACAGATAGACGAGAGAGACAGATTGAAAGAGATAGAATGAGGGAGAAAGATAAAACACCATTGTGTATGAATCCATGTTTTCAGAAGTTCCACAAGCTGCAGAACAATAGGAATAAAGTACAGTGACTGTCGTATGGTATATATATTATAGAACAAAAAAATTGAAAAAAAATAATAAACAATGTTTTTGATATTGTTTGATTTGTAAACAAGTTTTTCGTTAAACAATATATTTGATAATTATGTTTGTGTGCTTATTGTGATGTATACAACGAGTGTAATATATGTACATTTGCATCCTTACATTGGTCTCATAGGCCACAATAAGTTATGTGAAAAAATTAAAAAAGTGAAAAAAAAAACACAAACCACCTTCAAATACAGTAAATCAAAGTTTACCCGGTGGAGGCGGGCAGTCCCTGCTGTTGCCATACGCTGCTCATTTACTGCAAACTTCATTCATCCATATCTCCGTAAGTTATGCTTGTAATTTTTTTTGTTTATCCTATAATGTTTAGAAAAAAAACTCCTATTTTTTCCATAAGAAAAAAATACTTTTTTTTTTTTTAAATTTGGCGGGCGACCCTGAGAACGAGTTTTTCGGAGAGGGCCCTCTGTCCTGTCCCCAAAGGTTAATCTCTGTATCCTAGCCTCTGCTCTGCTGTGACTTGCATCTCCCACATCTTGATTTCTGCATCTAACCTCTCTTCAGTCTCATGCTAAGTTTCTCTAGCTTCTTTCCCATTCAATTTCCTTTTTCATGGACTCTGCTGCCCAATCTTCTTTGCAGATTCATCCTCCTAGTCCCGTGGTTTCCTTCCTGCCCTCCTGCAACCCATTTTTTGTTTGTTTTTATTTGCCACAGAATGAAAACTTACGTAATTCTCTGTGTGTTCGTTTTGTGGTATGTTTGTCCGAGTGTGGGGGAGGGAGTAGATGAGGAAGCTGTAACAGTGGCTAAATGTGAGAGGGGTTGGGGAGGGGAATGATGGGGGAATTTGGGGAGAGTAGAGGAGGGAGAAGCAAGGGGGAGAAGGGGAGAATGAGAGGGGGAAAAGAGGGAGAGGTGGGGGTTAGGAGGATGAAGAGAGAGGGGGGGATCTGGGGAAGGTGGGGGATTGGCACAGGAGGTAAGTGGGTGGAGAGTGTGTTGTTGAGTCTGTGTGAGAATGTGGTGGTTTGTAAACGCGTATGTGTGTTGTGTGTGGTGTGTGTGTGTGTGTGTGTGGTGTGTGTGTGTGTGTGTGGTGTGCGGTGTGTGTGTGCATGCGTGTGTTGTGTGTGGTACTCTCACCTAAATGTGGTTCAGGGGTTTGAGACTCAGCTCCTTGGCCCCACTCTTCAACTGACCGACACTAGGCCCTCCCTCCTCCCTGCTCCATGAGCTTATCCATACCTAGGTCCTTAAAACTACATATAGTCCTGCTCCACTACATCGCTTCCCAGAACTACTTTCCACTTTCCTAACCACTCTATGACAGAAGAAACTCTTGTATCTATTGTCCCATCTCTGGAAATCCTGTCTCTTGTCCACCTTGTCTATTCCACGCAGTATTTTGTAGTCATTTTCAAGTCTCCCTTGACCCCTCCTGTCCTCCAGTGTAGTCAGATCCGATTTTCCCTTAACCTTTCTTCATAGGACATTCTTCCCTTAGCTCTGGAATCTAGCCTTGTTGCAAACCTTTAGCACTTTCTCCTAATTTCTGACGTGTTTGACCAGGTTTGGGTTCCAAACTGTGCTGCTTACTCAGTTGGGTGTGACATACACATGTATAAAGTCCTTGAAGACATCCGTACAGAGGTACTGGAATGCTAATTCTCAGGTTGCCAAGCGCCCATATGCCCGCAGCATAACTGTTAATGTGTGCTTCTGGCGATGTACTTGGTATTATACTCACTCCTAGGTCCTTTCTTCCTTGAGAGATTTGCAGCTTCGCCTCTTTAGCCTATACTCTGTCTTCGGTTTTCTTTGGCCCTCCTCTAATCTTCATGACTTTGCATTTGGTGGGGTTAATTCTAGGAGCCAGTTTTCCTTGACTATCTCCAGCTGTCCAGGTCCCTTTGTAGACCTGTCTGGTCCCTCTGATTTAATTCTCCTCATTAACTTCACATCGTCTTGCAAACAGGACACTATCTAGAGTCTATCCCTTCCGTCATGTTGGTTCACATAACCAAAATAGCACATGTCCCAGGACTGACCCTGTGGGACCCAGCTCGTCAACCGAGGCCCCCACTGTGGAGTACCTCATTCACGGACCATGACTCGCTGTTGCCTCCCTGTTAGGATTCTCTGATCCATTGCAGTGCCCTTCCTGTTATACGTGCCGTTCCTCTAGAATCCCTGTACTAATCCTACTTGTGGGAACGTGTGTCGAAGGCCTCTGCAGTCCCAAGAAAATGCAATCAACCCACCCCTCCCTTCTTTTCTGACTTCAGTTACCTTGGTCATAAAACTCTGGTAGGTTTGTGAGACACAGGATTGCCTCCATGAATCCGTGCTGGCTGTGTTTTTATAATCTTGTTCCGCCTCCAGGTGCTCCACCCACTCTCCTCCTCTATAATCTTTCTTCCAAGACTTTGCATACTATACACGTCCAGTGACACTGTCTAAAATTTAGTGCTTCATTTCTGTCTTCCTTAAAGATGGAGACTACATTGCCTTCTTCCCATACTTCAGGTAGTTGCCCATTTTTCAAGGGGAAGTGTTGAAGATTTTGGTTAGTGGCACACGTAGTGCTCTGCTTCCCTCTCTAAGGACATCAAGAGAGATGTCCGAGTCCAACCGCCTTTGAGGTATCAGGGTCACTTTAGGACTTCTCCCCCTCCTCCTCCAGTGTGTGTAATTCATCCAACAGCTTGTTGTATAACCCAATGTAGATGTACCGACCACCACTGTTTTTTGATCTTCCCAGTGTCCCTTCAGCATCCACTTGTAAATACTTCCCGAATCTCATGTATGAAGCTCCCCACATACTTCCTATGTCATTTCTTGTGAGCTCCCCACCATTCTTCCCTCAGCCTGATTATCTGGTCCTTGACTGTTGTCTTCTCCTGATATGCTGTCGGTAGTTTGGTTCAGAGCTTGACTTTCGATGCTATGTCATTTTCAACTGTCCCACGCGCCTCCCTCCTTATCTGTGCATACACGCTTCTGCTCGTCGACTAATCTTTTATTTTCCTGAGTCCTTTGCCTTCTGTACTTTTCCATTCTCTAAGCAATTAGTTTTTGCCTCCCCTACACCTTCGGGTAAACCATGGGCTTGTTCCTGTCCCATTCCCATTATTTCCGTTACCCTTGGGAGACAAAACCTTACCCTGCCATCCTTGCATTTTTGTGTTTGTTACAAAGTCCTCATTTTCGTTTACTGATTTTCTCTACTCAACTCCTGTCCCACTGAACCTCCTGCAGTAGATCCTCATTCCTGTTTAGGTCCCCCCTTTTATAGTTTAAGCTTTTTCTTTCCCGTTTTTACCCTCCTGTTACCCTCTCCACTTTTAGCTCCACGATGTATCAAAGCTCATAACCACGTGGTCGGTAGCTCCAAGGGCCATTCATATGTGATTGTGCTCAATGCCCTGGAGCCCTACTCAGGGGTGAACACAAGGTCCAGTCTTGCTGGTTCATCCTCCCCCTCTCTCTCCCTCTCTGGTAGTGTCCCTAACATATTAGTGCATGAGATTTGCCAGCACCACATCCATCAACTGTTTCGGGACCCCCATGTGGGCTCAGGCTTTCCAATCAATCTGGCCTGTGATTGAAGTTATCTGTCACCCATGACCAGTAACTTCGCTCTAATCTCGAGTGAGCCCTTTCTTGCCACCTCAGCTAGTGTGTCCACCATTGCTCTGTTGCTCTCATCAAATTCCCACTATGGCATCCTGCAGTTCTGTCATGGGGTTTTATACATCACTACAATGACTAACCTTTGTGTTCCCGTGACTGAACTGTACCACTATGTAATCCCTTTCTCCAATCCTCGTCCATTCTTCCATTTCTTGATAACCCCTCCGGATTTAATTAGTCTTGCACCACACCCCTCCTACACCCACTCTGCCTCCTATCCTTCCTCAGGATCTGATATCCTGGTTTGAAGATTGCATTTATTATCCACATGAGTTTTGTTTCTGTAACCGTTATCGATGTCTGGGGTGGGGGGGCATCTCCTTATCTTTCATGCTACCTCCTCCACATTTATTCGTTATTCCATCTGCCTCGTGTATGTGTGTAGCTATCTGAGGTGGTTTATAAAGTGGACTTGTGTATTGAGGCGTATGAAGAGTGAATGTGGAGTTCAGTGGTCCCCTTAATCTGGCTTACCAGTCCCAACCCTCCTGTGACCTGACCCACGACCCGTACCTGTTATGCTAGCTTTTTTACTTCTACCTAGTCTTATAGAATCTGTCTTGCCTTGTTCTAATACATTACCAATTCGCTATTCATAATTGAGTACTGTGATAGTCTATTCTTTATCGCCTGAGGAGAGTAGGACTGTTCACAATCAGTTTGGTGTTTAATCAGAAACCAAAACCCAACACGCAACAACCACGCATACCTGGAGTTTACCTGGAGAGAGTTCCGGGGTTCAACGCCCTGCCGCGGGCCCCGGTCTGTGACCAGGCCTCCTGTGGATCAAGCCTGATCAACCAGCGGTTGCTGGCTGGCTGCACGCAAATAAACGAAACGAGCCACAGCCGGCTGATCCTGAACTGACTTTAGGAGTTGTCCAGTGCCAGCCTTGAAACGACTGCCAGGGTCCCGTTGGTAATCCCCCCTTATGTGTCTGGGAGGCAGTTTGAACAGTCTCGGGCCCCTGACACTTATGTATGGTCTCTTAACGTCTAGTGACAACCCCTGTCTCCTTTTCCCATTGGGGGGGATGTTGCATCGTCTGGCCAAGTCTTCTTCTGCTCTACTCTAGTAGTGAGTGACTTTTTCGTGTGGCAAGCGTTCGTACTAGTCCCTCTCGGATTTTCCAGGTGTATATAATCATGTTATCTCTCCCTCCTGCGTTCTCAGGGAATACAGGTTTAGGAACCCTCAAGCGCTCCAATAATTGAGGTGTTTTTTATCTCCGTTATGCTTGCGGCCCGTGAAAGTTACTCTGTACATCTTTTCTAGTCGGCAAATTTCACCTCCTTGAAGGTGCTGAGTTAGTGTGCAGCAATAATTCCAGCCTAGAGATAGAACAAGTGACTGAAAGAGTGTCATTCATGGGCTTGGCCTCCCTAGTTTTTTGAAGGTTCTCCATTATCCCCTGTCATTATTCTCTAGCAGATGCGATTGATACAATGTTTAATGGTCCTTGAAGGTGAGATCCTCCGACAGGATCACTTCCCAGTCTTTGACGTTAGGTGTTTCGCTCTATTTTGTGGCCAGAATTTGTTTTGTACTCTGATGAAGATTTAATTACCTCATGTATACCATATCTGAGTAATTGAAATTTCTCATCGTGAACTTCATATTGTTTTCTGCAGCCCACTGAAAGATTTGGTTGATGTCCGCCTGGAGCTTTGCAGTGTCTGCAATGGAAGACACTGTCATGCAGATTCGGGTGTCATCTGCAAAGGAAGACACGGTGCTGTGGCTGACATCCTTGTCTATGTCGGATATGAGGATGAGGAACAAGATGGGAGCGAGTACTGTGCCTTGTGGAACAGAGCTTTTCACCATAGCTGCCTCGGACTTTACTCTGTTGACGACTACTCTCTGTGTTCTGTTAGTGAGGAAATTATAGATCCATCGACCGACTTTTCCTGTTATTCCTTTAGCACGCATTTTGTGCGCTATTACGCCATGGTCACACTTGTCGAAGGCTTTTGCAAAGTCTGGTATATATTACATCTGCATTCTTTTTGTCTTCTAGTGCATTTGGACCTTGTCGTAGTGATCCAATAGTTGAGACAGACAGGAGCGACCTGTTCTAAACCCATGTTGCCCTGGGTTGTGTACTGATGGGTTTCTAGATGGGTGGTGATCTTGCTTCTTAGGACCCTTTCAAAGATTTTTATGATATGGGATGTTAGTGCTATTGGTCTGTAGTTCTTTGCTGTTGCTTTACTGCCCCCTTTGTGGAGTGGGGCTATGTCTGTTGTTTTTAGTAACTGTGGGACGACCCCCGTGTCCATGCTCCCTCTCCATGAACACAGAGTTCCATGAGTCTGGCCCTGGGGCAGAGTGCATGGGCATGTCATTTATCGCCTGTTCGAAGTCATTTGGCATCAGGATAACATCGGATAGGCTTGTGTTAATCAAATTTTGTGGGCTCTCTCATAAAAAAATTCATTTTGATCTTGACTCTCAGTCTGGTTAGCGGCTTGCTAAAAACTGAGTCATATTGGGACTTGAGTAGCTCACTAATTTCCTTGCTGTCATCTGTGTAGGACCCATCTTGTTTAAGTAGGGGCCCAATACTGGACGTTGTTCTCGATTTTGATTTGGCATAGGAGAAGAAATACTTTGGGTTTCTTTCGATTTCATTTATGGCTTTTAGTTCTTCCCACGA
>NC_069452.1:37265983-37278981 GCF_026875155.1 Cherax quadricarinatus | reverse complement strand
TCCCTTTTAAAACCCGGGCTCATCTTTCCTGGGGAGCTGATCGTCGAACCCTCCTTCGCCTACATTCCACCCTAATTTTATCGAAACTTGATTATGGTGACCAGATCTATTCAGCGGCATCTCCTGCTACTCTCTCTAGCCTTAACCCCATTCATCACCAAGGATTACGTTTATGCCTTGGTGCTTTTCGCTCTTCCCCTGTCGAGAGCCTCTATGCAGAAGCGAACGTTCCATCCTTATCCGATCACCGTGATTCCCATTGCCTGCGCTACTATGTACGCTCTCATCATCTCCGCAATCCTTCCATTTATAGAATGGTCACTGACATTAGTAGACATTCTTTATTTGTTCGCCACCCCTGTTTACTCCCTCCTTTCAATCTTCGCCTTCATTCACTCTTGTCTTCTCTTCAACTACCACCTTTCCATGTACATGTAGCATCTCACTTTTCCCTACCCCCCTGGGAAGTTCCAGCTGTTCGAGTCTGTTCTTTCTCCCTCCCTTGCTCGTAAGCCCAACTGTCTACGGTCGCTTCCCGCTCTCTTTTTCTTGACCACTTTCACTCTCATTCTCATGCCATTGCTGTGTACACAGATGGCTCTAAATCTTCTGACGGCGTAGGATTCGCAGCAGTGTTTCTGGACAGTGTCGCACAAGGACATTTACTATCTTCGGCTAGTATTTTTACTGCTGAATTATGTGCCATCCTTACAGCACTTATCCATATTGCATCTATGCCTGTGTCATCATTTGTGGTTGTCTCAGACTCCCTTAGTGCTTTACAGGCTATACAAAAATTTGATACACCTCACCCCTTAGTCCTCCGTATCCAACTTTGGCTACGCCGCATCTTTACCAAGCATAAAGATATTGTTTTTTGTTGGGTCCCTGGTCATGTTGACGTACAGGGCAATGAACAGGCAGACACTGCTGCGCGGTCAGCAGTACATGACCTACCAGTTTCTTATAGAGGTATTCCATTTACGGACTATTTCTTTTTATTTATTTATTTACAATTTGAGCACACATACAGAGGTACAAAAAAATACAGATAAGAGCAGCATGCCAAAGCCACTTATACTATGCATAGCATTACGGGCTGGCTTAAAATTAACTTAAGATTAACTAAGCAATGATGAAATCAGTGATAAAACATTAATGTAAACAGATAACTATAAAGCACAAGTGAGTATTACAAAGACAGGTCATATGGTTGCATGCATTGTTGTACATTCAGTCGTATGGAGTATTCTGTTAGGTAGTGTATTTAAAAAATAATAAAGTTAGATTGGGTTTTAGGTTTAACATTTATGTGATATAATTGGAGAAACATTTAAGATAATACAATTTATAAGGTTGAGTTATTCAGTATTTATTTGGTTTTGGTGAGTAAGTGATCTTTGAGAAGAGACTTGAATTTATAAACAGGTAGTGTTTCTTTTATAATTTACAGTAATGAATTCCAGATTTTAGGGCCTTTTATGTGCATTGAGTTTTTGCATAGTGTGAGATGGACACGAGGAACATCAAAGAGTGATCTGTGCCTTGTGTTATGGTCATGTGTTTCTGTTGAAGTTGGCAAGGAGATGTTTGAGGGAGGGTTAATATCAGAGTTAAGTGTTCTATGTATGTAATAGGTGCAGTAATAAGTATGGATGTTTGTATGGTGAATAGGTTTAGTGTATTGAATATTGGTGGAGTATGCTGCCTGTAGTGAGAATTTGTTATCATTCTAACTGCAGCCTTTGTTGGGTAATTAGTGTCTGAGATGGTTAATTGTTGTTGAGCCCCATGCACAAATTCCATAGGTGAGATAGGGGTAAATAAGAGAGTGATATAGGGCCAGGAGGCTGACTGTGGAGCATAGTACCGTATCTTCGATAGTATGCCTACAGTCTTGGAAATTTTTCTTAGAAATTGTTGTATATGTGTATGAAATTTGAGTCTATTATCAAGGTGGATTCCTAAGAATTTTCCCTCTGTTAGCTTTGTGATAGGTGATCCGTTTATCATTATGTTAAGAGGGACATCTGTAGCTCGTTTACCAAACTGAATGAAGTAGGTTTTGTCAATGTTTAGTGTAAGTTTGTTAGTCCTCATCCAGGTAGATATTTTCTGTAATTCGGTATTTACAGTATTGGCTAGCGTGACTGGGCTCGGGTGGGAGAAGACGTATGTAGTGTCATCTGCAAATAGTGTGGGTTTGAGTAATTGCGAAGCATTTGGTAGGTCGTTTATGTATAGGAGAAAGAGAAGAGGGCCAAGGACACTTCCCTGTGGGACACCAACTGTAATTGGTTGTGCAGAAGAGTTTGCCCCATTTGCGTACACATATTGGCTTCTGTTGCTGAGGTATGACTTGAGGTAGTTGAGGGAGTGCCCTCTTATACCATAGTGTGACAATTTTGCTGCAATATCTTCCCACCTTCACACCCGTTGGCAACAACGTTGGTCTACTATGCTCAGCAACAAACTTCAATCTATTAAACCGAGTATAGGTTACTGGCCGTCTTCTTATCACCAGTGTCGAGGTTGGGAGACTACTCTCTCCCGTCTTCGCATTGGCCATACTCGTCTTACTCATGGATATCTCATGGAGAGGCGTCTTGCTCCTCTCTGTGAGAATTGCCAAGCTCCATTATCAGTCAGCCACATTCTGTTGGACTGCCTACTTTATCAACGAGCACGCAGAATTTACCTCTGTCGTCGTCTTTGCTCCGCTGCTCTCTCTTTACCTTCCCTTCTCGCTGATGGACCCACCTTTCATCCGGACTCTCTCATTGACTTTTGACAACGACTGACTTACTTCACAAATTCTGATACCTTCAGCCCTTTCTACTTCAATCTCTTGCTACCCTCTACCCCCGTACTATCCCCTGCCCCGCTGTTTTCTGTAACCTGCTGATCATCCCCCCTCCCTTCTGCCATCCAATTCCCTTGCTTCCTTCCCTACCCTGCAGCGCTGTATAGCCCTTGTGGCTTAGCGCTTCTTTTTGATTATAATAATATAACTTCCTCACTAACAGAACACAGAGAGTAGTCGTCAACAGAGTAAAGTCCGAGGCAGCTACGGTGAAAAGCTCTGTTCCACAAGGCACAGTACTCGCTCCCATCTTGTTCCTCATCCTCATATCTGACATAGACAAGGATGTCAGCCACAGCACCGTGTCTTCCTTTGCAGGTGACACCCGAATGTGCATGACAGTGTCTTCCATTGCAGACACTGCAAGGCTCCAGGCGGACATCAACCAAATCTTTCAGTGGGCTGCAGAAAACAATATGAAGTTCAACGATGAGAAATTTCAATTACTCAGATATGGTAAACATGAGGAAATTAAATCTTCATCAGAGTACAAAACAAATTCTGGCCACAAAATAGAGCGAAACACCAACGTCAAAGACCTGGGAGTGATTATGTCGGAGGATCTCACCTTCAAGGACCATAACATTGTATCAATCGCATCTGCTAGAAAAATGACAGGATGGATAATGAGAACCTTCAAAACTAGGGAGGCCAAGCCCATGATAAGATAAGATAAGAGATAAGATAAGATTTCGTTCGGATTTTTAACCCCGGAGGGTTAGCCACCCAGGATAACCCAAGAAAGTCAGTGCGTCATCGAGGACTGTCTAACTTATTTCCATTGGGGTCCTTAATCTTGTCCCCCAGGATGCGACCCACACCAGTCGACTAACACCCAGGTACCTATTTGCTGCTAGGTGAACAGGACAATAGGTGTAAGGAAACGTGTCGAAATGTTTCCCCCAACCCGCCGGGAACAAACCCCGGGGCCCCCGTTTTGTAAACGGGAGCTTTGGGCCACCAGGACACCACACTCTTCATCACTTGTTCTATCTAGGCGGGAATATTGCTGCACACTAACACCCCTTTTAAAGGGGCAGTAAAATTCCCTGACCTAAAAAAATGTACAGAGAACTTTCAACGGCCCCAAAAGGGAGATAAAACACCTCAATTACTGGGAGGGGCTTGAGGTTCCTAAACCGGGTTTTCCCCTTTAACCAGGAGGGAGAGATACATGATTAATACACCTGGAAAACCTAGGGGGAACAATTACCAAATTTTGCACACAAAAAAAATAAACTCCTACGAAACAAAAGACTTGGCAGACGAGCACCACCCCCCCCCAATAAAAAGCGGGGGTTTTCCCACTAGCACGTTAAGAGACCATACAATAAGTGTCGGGGGCCCGAGATGTTCAACTGCCCCCAGCACCATAAGGGGGATTACCAACAGCCCCCCTGGCAGCTTAAAAGGGGCACTGGAAAAAACACCTAAAGTCAGTTCCTAAACACCCGGCTGGGGCCCTAAAAAGTTGGTTTACGTGCACCAGCAGCAACAGCCTGGTTTGGCCCCGCGGGTTTCCCCCCAGGAGGCCGGGTCCCCAAGCCCGGGGCCGGGGGGGGCCGTTGCCCCCCCGAAATTTCTCCAGGAAAATGGGAAAATTTTTCTGATAAAAGGGGAATCACTTTGCCCACCCTCCTTTGAACGTTCTCCAGTGCATTTATACCCAAATTCTGTAATACGGTGACCAAACTGAGCGCATAGAAAAATTAATTTTTTAAAAAAATTTTTCTGAGTTCGGGAAATTTTTTAAAATCAAAAGCACCCTTGTGACAGACAAAGAGTACTTTACAGAGGAAAAAACTATAATTGTTTCCCTGAGGGGCCCAAAATTTTTTTTTAAATCAAAAAAAACAATTTTGTGAGAAAAACTAAAGTTCTTTCAAGAGATAAAATTTTTTATTTTTAAAAGATTTCAGAAAAAATTTTAGTTAAAAAAAACTCATCAGAAAATTAAAAGGGATATACCATAACAGTTTGGAAAATTTTTAAATTTTTCCCGAAGCTATAGTGCCTAATGGGTGTTTTAATGGTTTTTTGGGTAAAAAATTTAAATTTGGGTATTTTAATAAAACCCAAACCCGGGTTCCCCCGGGCCTGGCGGATGGGGGGGGGAACAGTGGGGGCTCAGGGCATAAAGAAGGGGGAAGTTTCTGAAATGGATTTTAAGAGACTTTTAAAAACTGGGCCCAAAGGAAAATTTTGGCATTCACGGCACCCCAAGGATTAATATGGGCCTCACTTCAGAATAGAAGTGTCATAAACGGGTTCCTGGTGAAGAGTGAGGGCATGAGATTTATGAACCACCATAATAAAGGGGAAAAGATGAGTGAATAATGGAAAGGCCCGGGGGGGTAAACCTGGCGCGTCGCCATGGAGTTGCCCCGGGGTTTAACATACCCGGGGGAAAACATAAATCACGGTCTCAATCAAAATGGAGTGGCCCCCAAATGTGTATAATAATTATAGACTTTAAAAAACCAAAAGGGGGCCCCCAAAAGAAGGGGTTTGTTTTCCCCCACATATAAATTGGGGGGTAATAGGGGAAAAATTTTTCCGAAACAAAGAATGCCTCAAGGGTGAGAGAAAGTGGTCACAGATTCCTCAGGGAAAACATTGGAATTCAAAAGGTCCCCTTTTTCAAGGGGGGGCCCTTTTTGGCTGGTGAAGAGGCTTTTGGGCCCCCTGGAATTAGCCCTTCTTTTTCTTCCTCAGCCCGAACCTAATTCCCCCCCCATTTTTCCCCCCCCCCTATCCCATCCTCCCCATCCCCCCTTTTTTCCCATTCCCTCCTCCCCCTTTTCCCTTTACCCCCCTTTTCCCCTTCCCTTTTTGGCCTTCGGGATTTTCCCCACAGGCGGGGCTAGTTCCTAGGTGGGGGAAAGGACCCCGGGTCCACCCCAATTTTCCGTTGGGGTTCTTGGCATGGCATAGTTTGCCGTGGAATCTGGATTGCCTGGGGATGTCCCATCCCTCCCCTGTTTCCTGGAAAAGTTTTGGGTGTTTTTTGGGCGACGGGTGTATCTTTTTGGAAGCCCCCTTTTTTTCGGATTCCGGGGGGGTGGCCGAAGGGGGTATCTTTGTGGGGATACCCGGGGCCCCCCCCTCTCTTTTTTTTCCACCGAGGTAGCTCGGCAGAGTAAAGGTTGCTACCCCGGGATTGCGGTTTTAACTGGCAGGGAAGGGGTAGGGTAGGCAGGGGTTTCCAAAGCTGCACCCGCCCCACTACGGTTTTTTGGGGGCCCCCTTTTGGGCACGGGGGGGTTTTTCCGGGCCCCCTTTCATTCCTCCTAAAACTTTTCCCTTTCTCCCCCCGCCCCCCCCTTTTTTTTTTCTTTTTTTTTTTTTTTTATTTTTTTTTCTTCTTTCTTTTTTTTTTTTAAAAACAAAAAAAAAAAGGAGTAACCTAACCATGGCAGCCCTAGTCCATGAAACCCACCCCCGGGCCCCTTTTTGAAAACCGAAACCCAAATTCGACCCTCCCTTGTTTTTTAAAACCCACTTTTTTCGGACACACCCTGATGCCCCGGTACCTTTTGCTGGTGCTGTTTCCCCCACCCCGGGGGGGTCCCGGGGGCTTCGACTGCTCCTCGTTTTTTCTGAACCCCCCGCTCTCCTTTGACTATCATCCGGCTTCTCCCCCCTCAAAAGGGAAATTTTTCGAATCCCCCCCAACCCTTTCATGCTGGACCAACCCCGGGTCCTACTCCTAAAGCCCAACGTCAATCCCCCTGATGATGCCCTTCGTTACCCCCCCATTCTACTGGGGAAAAGCCCGACCCAAAGGGCCACCCCCCTCTCCCCACTCTTTTGGGAAACCACACAATGGACAAAATTTTTTATTTTAAAAGACCAACTTCTTCTTCTCCCAATTTTTCTGACCATGGGTACAGGGCCCCCCGGGCAAAACCCGTTTAACCTCCAATGCGACCAATTATTAATGTTTTTAAATGTAAGTGGCCCTTTTAACGTGAAATTTTTGGGGTCTGAAAGACTAATCTACTTCACAATTTTTCTTAGGGGGAAAAAAATTTCATTTCGGGTACGGCACCTAAACCATACTTCTGTAGTAAAAAAATATCTTTTAACCCGGGAGGTCCACGGGGGTTTTGGGGGCAAACCCTTTTCCCTTTGCGTCTTTTGGGAGGATTTTTTTCATTTAAAGCTCTAAAGAGGGGTACGCGCATCGTCACTGTCCAGAATGCAAACCCAAGCTCAGACCCTTTCTCTCCTTTCAATGTCGAAAACAACCCTATCACTATTAAAAAACATCTTTCTCCAATTCTTGTAGGGTACTTTTCATTCGGGCCCCATACCATAGCCCAAACAAAATTTTTCCAGTAAATGTGGCAATGCCTTTTTTGAACAGCGGAACTCCGGGACTCCCAACCCCTCAAATTTGACATTTAATGTCCTTCCTGCCCGGGGGGGGAGACGTTACCCTTGCAATGTGGCTCTTTTAAAAATTTTTGAAAAGCCGAAAACTCCTTTCCCTGTATATGTTGGGCGGGCCCTCGGTTACAATTTCCCGAAAGGTGATACCTACCCCCACAACAATGAGAAATTGGGGGGCGTTTTGGTCACCCAGCAAAATTTTTGCAGATCTATGGCCAAATCCCCCAGTCTGTGGTGCCGACGACCTTTAAAAAATAAAACTTGCATCAACCCCATTTTGGGCCTTAATTGAAAGAAGCCCCCCTTTATCGTACCCCCGGCCTTTGCCAGGTCACTTAAATGAACAAAAAATCTGTTGCCTCAAAGAGGCAAAGGTCTCCCTTAGTATGGCAGTTACTCTCTCCGCCTCCAAGGGAGACTCCCCCCTTTTTTTCTTATTCTCGTTTTTCCCAAACGTCCCCCCATTTTTGGGGGTCCCATCTCCAGCCTCCTCTTTTTGTTCCCCCTTTCCCATAGCCTTTAAAACGGCATCTAATTTTTTTGGTTTGCCCTTTGGGCCTCTGCCCTTTTTTTTCCCGCCCACAACTCAGCCCTTTTTTCCAAACATCTTCGCGTCCTTCCTCACAAGCCCCAGAAACGACAAGACCCGTACGACACCTAATCCCCAATTCCCCCCCTCTACTCAGAAGTCAAAAAAATCCACATTGCTAAAAAAACTTCTTTGCCCCTTCCCCCCTTTTTCCCCCACCTCCACATTTTACCTTTCCAGTCCCCTGTACCTATTTTTTCCCCCTCCCCTGGCTCTATTACAAGGGGTGGAGTTTTCCACCCTCCTCCTTGTACTATCCCTTCCCACCCCCGCCCCTCCCAATTTTTCTCCCTCTTCTGCCCCCCTCCCGGGTTTTTCTCCCTCTTCCTGCCCCCCCCCCAAATTCATCCCAGTCCCTTACATTTTTCCCTCCCCCTCATTTTTGGTACGTCCATTACGTCCCAAATTTTACTCACCCTCCCCTCCACCCCCAAATTAGGGTTCCCCCCAATACATCTTTTGAATTCAGAAACACTTGAAGCCATTTCAAATATATTGCAAAGTTTAAACCCCCTTTGGGACACGGGTTAAATTTCCCCTGTTCCTTCTTTTCCCTCTCCTCCACTTAAAAACCCCCAAAATTCCGCAACGTTTTCCCTTCCTTCGTTCCCTGAACATTTTCCCAAATCCACCAAAACTTTTGACTTTTTCCAACCCCTCTGGGTCCGTGGGGTCCCTTTTACCTACAAATTCCTGATATTTTTTTCATCCCCAAAATTCATGGCCTTTTTACAGGGGAATTCCGTGGCCTCAGGGGTAATCGGGGTGAGCTTCAAATGTTGCTTTCCGGGTTTTCCCCTTTGGGTGCTTTGCTTACAAAAAACCAAAAATTACCTCGGCTTTTTTCCCCCCCTTTATCTCGGGCTAAAATTTTTAATTTTATTTTTTCGGACCCTTTTCTCAGAGGGGAAACCTTTAATAAAAAGTGCCCTTTTTCCTTCTACGCAATGACATTCCGTACTTTTCAACTTTTTTGGCCCCAACCTCCTGCATTACACTGCAGCCCGTACCCCCACTTGAATAAGTGGTTTACAATATTTTTTCTTTAATCTCTTTTCCCTTCTCGAGCATTTTCTATCCCAATTTTTCCCTTTTCTTTTTTCCCTTCCTTACCACCACCACCATTTTCTTTTAAATTTTTGGGTGTTTTTTAATACCCACCATTTCCCGGGGGGGGTCTCATTGTGACTCCCGTGGCATTCATTGGGGGGCTTTTCTCGCCCCCTCACCCCCCCCCCAGTTTAAATAGGGGGAACTCCCACCCTTTTTTGTTTCCTGGGTTACTCATACTCTCTTTTCATCGATCTATCAGCTGCTCTTCCCCCACTGCACTAACTTCCCCTATTTTTTCTACCAGACTTCATGCCCCGCGATCATTTTCCGATAAACCCTTACTCCCCTTTCCTATTCCCCAAACCTTTTCCCCGACCCTCCTGGAAATTTTTATGGGGCAATTGGGATTTTTAAACTCACCCCTAAATTTGGTTTTTAAGTGGGGTTTTCCTTCTTAAACCCTCCTTTAAATAAGCCCTACACTTTCTTCTCGACTTTCATTTAAAATTACCGCAGCTTTTTTCCTTTTCTATACCCCAAAAACCTCAGGCAGGCATTCTCAAAGTGCGTGCCTTGGTGGTTTTCCTGTTTTGGTTTGGGTGCAGAAAGTTTGAAACGTCTGCATGGGGCAGGTCCCGGTCAATGAACCACGAGAGACTTTTTGATTTTAAGCAAAAAGCGTGCATCGTTTTCGCCGTGTCATCCTTTAAGCTAAATGCCACTTTTTGGCGAAAACTAGTTTCCACCATCACCTCTGTTTCTTCTATGAGTGCATCGGGAAAAAAAGTGGGGAAAATTTTGATTGGAAATACCTCCTGCCCCGGGCCCCTTTTGTTCAAAAGGGGTCACGGGGTGTTGATGTGCAAACCCTCTCACGTTGCCATTAAAACTTGGCACCACCCGGGCCCGTTTTTTTCCCGAGGGTTTCCATCAATGCCCCCTTTTCCTTTCCTCAAAGTTTTCCCAAGAGTTATCCCCTTTGGACTTTTCTTCTCTCAGAAAAAGAACAGTATAATGTCCCTTTTTACACTTCAAAAACTGGAGGAAAACGCCTCACCCTTGCCGATCATGGGCAGCTGGACCTGACACTTTTCATATTCGTATGAAAACAACATTTACATCGGTCAGCCCTTGTAGTCCTTTTAAAACCTCTTAAAACTTTTTTGGGCAAAAGGGTTTTTTCTCCCCAGCTGTGGGAAATCTCCCAAATTGGTTTCTCCCTTTCCGCAAACCGGGAAACTAAAAGGACTTTATCCTCCCACTATCGCCCATCGCTTTTTACTATTGCAGTTTGCAAATTTAAAGGAACGCCCTCGAAAAACCCGACGTTTAATTGGAAATTTAGAGACCAAAACAGTCTCTCCGCTAGTAAATTTAGGGGTTTTCGTAAGGGTCGTTCTCCCTAAAACCCCTTTACTAATTTGGATACGTTTTGTTCGTAAGCCTTTGCAAATAATAAATCATTTTATTGCCAAAATTTTTTGCCCTTGAGAAGGCATATAAACACAACTTGGATTTATAATTTTTTTAAGCCCCGGGGCCCATTCCCCTTTGGCCTCCGAGGCAATCTAAAAAAACCCTTTCCCTTTAAAAACTTTTTAACTGACAACATTTTCCCTGTTTGAGGGCAATAATATTCCTTTTCCCCGGGCTTCGTCCAAACTGAAGGGGTCCCCAGGGTTTTGGTTTTTAAAACACAACACTTTTTTTTTTCCTTGCATAAATGATTTTTCCTCTGTTCTTTCCCCCCAATTTTTTGGTCATCACCCCTAGTTGATGACTTCGCTATTGCGGGGCAGGCCCCTGACGCCCCCTTATTTCATTTCTCTCCAGCAAAGCGGGCGAAAACCCGGTTTTTCCCCTTTGGGGCCCCCACGCATGGGGTTTAAAAATTTTTTAAATACCAAAAATCAAACCCAAAATTTCTTTCACTAGACCCCCCTTTTATCTCCGTTTATCCTTTGTATCTCTAGGGTTTCCCCATCCCCGAACGTATACATCAGGTTTCTAGGGCCCCCCCCCCCCGGCCCAAACCCCCCCCAAACCCCCCCCGGGGCCCCCCCCCCCCCTTTCTTTAAAACCCCCCACCTTTTTCCCGGGGAAAATACTTAACCTACGAACAAAATTCCCGCCCTCCTTTTAAATTGCTCATTTTTGGGAGTTTTTTTTGGCGCCCTCCCGCTTCCCTACTTAAACCCTTCTTTTTTAAAAACGAAACTTCGTTTTGCCTTTTTTCCGGCCCCTTCACCCCTTTAAGCCTTAATACCCCAAAAAAAGGTTACCTTTTGGGGCCTTGGCCCCTTTTTCGCTCTTTTTCCCCCGTTAAAACCTTCCTTTAAATACAAAGAAAATGGGGTTCCATTTGTCGCCCCCCCCGTTTTGCCCTTTTTTTTTTCGCCAAAATTAAACCGCTCCCCCAGTTACCAACCTTTTAAATTTATTTGAATTTTCCCCCCCCCGGGGAATTTAGCTTTTTTTTTTCTTTTTACCCCCCGGCTCCCGCCCTTTTTTCTTCCCCCCTCTTTTTCTTGTCCTTTTCCCTCCATTTACCACCCTTTAATGATGGCTCTAACTTTTCCCCAAACCCCCCGGGAATTCCAAGTGTTTCCCGGCAGCTTTTTCCATTTTCCCTTGCTCAAAGCTAACTTTTATGGCCTTCCCGCCCTTTTTCTTGATCTTCCTTTCCAATCCCCCCTTATGCCAACCCCTTTGTCAAAAAGGCTTCAAAAAATTTAACCTCATTTCCCCAGGGGTTTCCCCACCAAAAATTTTTGGGGAGGGATTTACCAAAAAAAAAGTAATTTTTTTGTTGGGCCCCGGGATGCCACTTCAGGGGAATTAACGGAAGCACTTGCCGGGGGTCAATCCAATTTTGGGGGTGTTTTTTTCGGGCTTTTTTGCTTCAATATCTTTTTCCCCCCCTTCCCCACCCGTTCCAACTTTTGGCAACCCCCCCCCCCCTTTTTTTTTTTTTTTGCCTTTGGTAAACCAAACCTTACCCCTTTTCTATTTTAAACTTAAACCCGGGAAAGGGGCAAATTTTGGTTTTTTAAACCTTGGGCCGTCTTCTTTTCATCAGTGCCCAGGTTTGGGGGGGCCACTCTCTCCCCCCCCCTTCCCCATTGGTCACACCGTCCCTTTCTCATGGGATCTCATGGAGGGGGCAACCCCCGTTTTCCCCTCTGTGACAGTGTCAAGTTCCAGTAATTTGTTAGCCCCCTTTTGTTAGAAATGCCCTCTCTATCAACGACACCCCAGAATTTACCCCCCAACGTCGTCTTTTTGTTCTACTACTCTCTCTTTCCCCTTTCCCCTTTTTCTGATTGGGCCCTCCTTTAAACCCCGACTCCTCATTGACTTCTTGAAAACGACTGATTTTTCTCCACAAACTCTGATGAAAACTTTTCGGGGACTCCCCTCAGCCCTTTTTTAGTTCAGTCTCTTTCCCGCCCTTTACCCTTTTTACCACCCTGCCCCCCGTTATCCGAAACCTTTTTAAATCATTTCCCTCCCCTTTTTCCACCCATGCCCCCGCTTTCCCTTTTTGCCCTGCAGCGCTGTATAGTCCTTTTGGCTTAGCGCTTCTTTTTTATTTTTAATAATAATAATAATAATAATAAAAATCAAAAAAGGTGTTGAGGGAGATTTTATATGTAGTGATGCTTCATGTGGGGCATTGTGGGACAAAGGGAAAAAACCCTTTCATGTGGGTATTTCCCGGCCCTTTTTTGGGAAAAAGTAAAGGGGGTGGTTAAGGGTGTTTTTGGGGGTTTTTGGGGGGGGGGTGAGGGTCCTTAAGGGGGTTTACTTTTTGATGTGGGAGGGGTTCTATTTAGGTAGCAAGGGATTATGGTATATAATGGTTGAATTTTTTTTAGTTTTCCCCTTGGGGGAAAGAGGGGGGTGGGGGGGTAATGTCAAAATCAAGGCCCTTTTTTGGCGATTTTTTATAGGGCTGGGAAAAAATAGGGGCTTAAAAAGGGGGGCAGGGGGGTTTCTCTTTTTTCCCCCCGTTTTTTGGGGGCTGCCCGTGGGAAAGACTGCTAAAATTTTGGGGCCAGGGAAGGACAAACAAAGGGGTTGGGGTTTCCGAGTGAG
>NC_069452.1:37245983-37260983 GCF_026875155.1 Cherax quadricarinatus | reverse complement strand
TTTGTCCACGAGGTAGCTCGGGGATTGGGGGTTTCTATCCCGGATTGTTTTGTTTTTCTAGCATGATGGGTAGGGTTGGCACGGGTTCCATGCGCATCGCCACTTTCGGTGCGAGCCCTTGGGGGCGAGGGAGATTTCTGGCCCTTTTATTCCTCCTAGGGCCACCCTCCCCTGGTCCCCCCCTTTTTTTTTTTTTTTTTTTATTTTTATTTTCTTTTCTTTTTTCTTTTTTTTTTTTAAAAAAAAAAAAAGAAGTAACCTAACCTGGCAGCCCTAGTCCATGAACCTGGAACCCCCCGGCCCCTTCTTGATACCCGCAACCCCTTCGACCCCGCCTCGTCTTTGGCCACTCTTTAGACATTCCTCATGCTCTGTACCTATTGCCGGTGCTGTTTTCCCACCCGTTCAGGTACTGAGGCCTCGACTACTCCTTCGATTTTTTTGGACCTTCGCTTCCCTGACTATCTTCCGGCCTCTCCCCCTACGGGCGGCAATTTTCAAATCGCCGACCCGTTCCACGTCGGACCAACTCTGGCCCCACGCCTAAACGCCAACGACATTCCCTGCTGATGATACTTCTCCACCTTCTCGTTTTTCTCAGAAACGATCGACACGTCCTTCACTACCTTTCCACGCTCAGTTTCAGACTGAACAGTGGACTAAATTCTTCATTTTACGACCAACTTCCTCTACTGCCTATCTTTCTGACCATAGTATTGGCAAGGCACTCCTACGCCATGTTGGTAAAGATATTTCTTTTCATGCTCTTAAGAGCGGTACGCGCATCATTGCCATACAGAATGCTACCCAGGCTCATGAGCTCTCTCGTCTTTCCCATATCGATACTGTTCCTGTCACTCTTGAAAAACATCATTCCCTCAATTCTTGTAGTGGTACCGTCATTCTGCCCCATACCATAGTTCAACAAAATTTCCAGACATGTGGCACTGACATTCTAGAACAACTGGAACTCCAAGATCTCCCAATCCTTAAGGTAGATACTTACGTTCTTCCTGCCCGTGGGCGGAGACGATACCCTAGCAATGTGGCCCGTTTAACTTTTGACAGCCGAGAATTTCCCACCCTCAGTTTATATAGCAGGACATCGGTTACAAGTTCGAAAGGTGATCCCTACACCACAACAGTGTAGAAATTGCTGGCGATTTGGCCATCCAGCGAAATATTGCAGATCTATCGCCGAATGCCCAGTCTGTGGTGCCGATGACCATTCTAATACGTCTTGCAATCGATCTCCCTCTTGCCTTAACTGTCATGAGGCTCACCCTTCGTACTCTCGCCGTTGTCAGGTCTATTTAAACGAGCGGGAAATCCGTTACCTCAAAGAGACAGAAGGTCTCCCTTATGCCATGGCATTTTTCTCATCTCCGCCCCCAAAGGGGAGACTCCCACGTGTTTCTTATTCCCGTGTTTCAAAACGTCCCCCCACTTCTAGTATCCCATCTTCTACACCCACCTCTGTGGTTACCTCCTCCCATAATCACTCCTGTATCTAATCCTTTTGCTGCCCCTCGGCTCAGACGTCCCTACTTCAAGCCTCACCCTAATCTCGCTTCTTCGAGTTCTCTCTCACAACCTCAGTATCGATGAGACCTCATACACACCTCCTCCCAATCGTCCCTCTACTTCTAAAAAGTCAAAAAAAGGTCCGGTAACACCTCCTACCCATCTTCCACCTAAATCATTTTACCCTCCCTGTCTCTTGCCCCTAGTTCTTCCCCCTCTCACTGGCTCAGTTACAAGTGCAGAGGTTCACCCTCCTCCTCGTAATGTACCTTCCCCCCCTGTTCCCTCCAAGTTTCTTCCTCTTCTCCCACTCCCAGGTTCCTGCCTCTTCTGTCCCTGCCACGCTTCTCCAGTTCCCTCCACCCTTTCGCCTCCCCCTACCTTGGTACGTCCAATACAGTTCCAATCTTTACTCATCCTCCCCCTACCATTCCCAATATTGTCCCCCATACGACATCTCTGAATTCCGAAACACTTGAAGCAATCTCTGAATATATTGCAGAGACCAAACCATCAATGGACACGCTGATCCACCTTCCGCTCTTTCTCCCCTCCTTGCCTCCATCTGCGCAACTCATTTCTTCACAGCGCACACGTTCCTTCGCGCTTGAACATTTCCACTTCCTCCGCTGTGGACTTTTCTAACCCTTCTAGTCCGTAGGAACCCTTACCTGCGGATTTCAAGTATCTTTATCATTGCCAATCATGGCCTATTTACAGTGGCATTTTACGCGGGCCTCAGGGGTAATCGGGGTGAGCTTCAGATGTTACTCTCCCAGTTTGCCCCTGTTGGTGTTTGCTTACGGGAAAACCAAAAATTACACTCTGCTGTTATTTCTTCCATCTCAGGCTATAATTTTGTATTCTTCAGATCCTTTTCCTGATGGGACCTTTAATGAAAGTGCCCTTCTTCTCCGCACGATATTCCGTACCATCAGCTATTTGTTCATACTTCGCTGCATTACACAGCAGCCCGTATCCACTTACATAGGTGGTATATGCTCTGTTTTCCCATATCTCTCTCCTTCTCGGGCATTATCTATTCTGGATTTTGCCTTCCTTGTTTCGTCATTACCGCCACCGATTCTGTTACTTGGTGATTTTAATGCCCACCATTTCCTCTGGGGGGGTCTCACTGTGATTCCCGTGGAATTCAGTTAGAGGCTTTTCTTGCCACCCACCCCCTCCATGTTTTAAATACAGGTACTCACACCCCATTTTGATCCTCGACTCATACTCTCTCTTGCATCGATCTCTCAGTTTGCTTTTCCCTCCTCCGCATTAGACTTCATTGGTCTTTTCCTCCCGGACTTACTGACAGTGATCATTTCCCAATCATTGTTACTTCCCCTTCATTTTCGCCACCTCTTCGCACCCCACGCTGGCAATTTAATGGGGCAAATTGGAACCTTTACTACATCTAACTGTTTTAAAGAGGTTCCTTCTTCGTCCTCCATCGATGAGCTTTTACACCTCTTCTCGTCCTCCGTTTTCACCGCAGCTTCTCATTCTATACCCCAAACTTCGGGCAGGCATTCTCAGAAATCCCATGCCTTGGTGTCTCCTGTTTGTGCTCGTGCAGTACGTTTGAAACGCGCTGCATGGGGCAGGTACCGGTACAAAAAACCCACAGAGCGACTCCTTGATTTTAAACAGAAGCGTGCAATCGCTCACCGTGTCATCCGTGACGCTAAACGCACTTGCTGGCGAGATTATGTCTCCACCATCACCTCTGCTTCCTCTATGAGTGCAGTCTGGAAAAAAGTACGAAAACTGAGGGGTAAATATTCTCCTGACCCGGCTCCTGTTCTGCGGGTTGCCGGGTGTTGATATAGCAACCCCACTAGATGTTGCCAATGAAATTGGCAATCATCTGGTCCGATTTCTCAGGGACTCCATCTATGCCCCTCATTTCTTTCCTCAAAGTCTGCCAGAGAGTTAGCACCCTTGGCTTTTCCTCTCTCAGAGAAGAACAGTATAATGTGCCTTTTACACTTCAAGAATGGAGGCAAAAACTCTCAGCTTGTCGATCATCGGCAGCTGGGCACGACGGGATTCATATTCGTATGCTACAACATTTACATCATCAGCCCTTGCAGTCCTATTACGCCTTTACAATCTTATTTGGTCACAAGGAGTTCTTCCACAGCTGTGGAAATCCGCCATTGTTCTCCCTTTCCCCCAAACCAGGCACTAAAGGGACATGAAACCTCCCACTATCGTCCTATTGCTCTTACCAGTGCAGTTTGCAAAGTAATGGAATGCCTAGTAAAAAGACGTTTAGTGTGGTATTTAGAGACACACAACAGTCTCTCCACTCGTCAATATGGCTTTCGTAAGGGGCGTTCTACCATAGACCCCTAAATACGCTTGGATACGTATGTTCGAAAGCCTTTGCGAATAACCACTCAGTTATTACTATATTTTTTGACCTTGAGAAGGCATATGACACAACTTGGAGGTATAATATTTTAGCCCAAGCCCATTCCTTAGGCCTTCGAGCAATCTACCATCCTTCCTTAAGAACTTTTTAACTGACAGGCATTTCCGTGGTTCGGGTTAATAATGTGCTCTCCCCGGACTTTATCCAAGCTGAAGGTGTCCCCCAGGGATGTGTTCTGAGCACAACCACTTTTTCCTCCTTGCTATTAATGATTTGGCCTCTAGTCTTCCATCAAATATTTGGTCATCACTCTATGTTGATGACTTCGCTATTGCCTGTGCAGGCGCTGACTGTCACCTCCTTACAGTTTCTCTCCAACATGCAGTCGACCGTGTTTCCAATTGGGCCACCAAAGTGGGTTAAATTTTCCACAGCACTAAAACCCACCAAATCACTTTCACTAGATGCTCTGTCATCTCCGATCATCCTATGTACCTCTATGGCTCCCGTATCCTGAACATGATACAGTCAAGTTTCGGGCCTCCCCCTTTGATCGTAGGTTATCCTGGAAACCTCACATTACCTCTCTGAAGGCAACTTGTCACAGCCGGCTGAACCTTCTTTAAAACCTTGCTCATCTTTCGTGGGGTGCTGATCGCGAACCCTCCTTCGCCTACATTCCACCCTTATTTTTTTCGAAACTTATTATGGTGACCAGATCTATTCAGGCATCTCTTGCTACTCTCTCTAGCCTTAACCCCATTCATCACCAAGGATTACGTTTATGCCTTGGGGGCTTTCCGCTCTTCCCCTGTCGAGAGCCTGTATGCAGAAGCGAACATTCCATCCTTATCCGATCGCCGTGATGCCCATTGCCTGCGCTACTATGTACGCTCTCATGATCTCTGCAATCCTTCCATTTATAGAATGGTCACTGATATTAGTAGACATTCTTTATTTGTTCGCCCGCCCCTGTTTACTCTGTCCCTTCTCTCTTCGCCTTCATTCGCCTCTTGTCTTCTCTTCAACTACCACCTTTCTATGTACATGTAGCATCTCACTTTTCCCTACCCCCCTGGGAAGTTCCAGCTGTTCGAGTCTGTTCTTTCTCCCTCCCTTGCTCGAAAGCCCAACTGTCTACGGTCGCTTCCCGCTCTCTTTTTCTTGACCACTTTCACTCTCATTCTCATGCCATTGCTGTGTACACAGATGGCTCTAAGTCTTCTGACGGCGTAGGATTCGCAGCAGTGTTTCCGGAAGCGTCGTACAAGGGCATTTACTATCTTCAGTTTTATTTTACTGTGAATTATATGCCATCCTTACAGCACTTATCCGTATTGCATCTATGCCCTGTGTCATCATTTTTGGTTGTCTCAGACTCCCCTTTGTACTTTACAGGCTATACAAAAATTTGATACACTCACCCCTTAGTCCTCCGTATCCAACTTTGGCTACGCCGCATCTTTACCAAGCATAAAAAATATTGTTTTTTGTTGGGTCCCCGGTCATGTTGAGTACAGGGGGAAAGAACAGGGAGACACTGCTGGCGCGGGCAGCAGAACATGACCTACCAGTTTCTTATAGAGGTATTTCATTTACGGACTATTTTGCTGCAATATCTTCCCACATTCACACCCGTTGGCAACAACGTTGGTCTACTATGCTCGGCAACAAACTTCACTCTATTAAACCGTGTATAGGTTACTGGCCGTCTTCTTATCACCAGTGTCGAGGTTGGGAGACTACTCTCTCCCATCTTCGCATTGGCCATACTCGTCTTACTCATGGATATCTCATGGAGAGGCGTCTTGCTCCTCTCTGTGAGAATTGCCAAGCTCCATTATCAGTCAGCCACATTGTGTTGGACTGCCCACTTTATCAACGAGCACGCAGAATTTACCTCTGTCGTCGTCTTCACTCCGCTGCTCTCTCTTTACCTTCCCTTCTCGCTGATGGACCCACCTTTCATCTGGACTCTCTCATTGACTTTTTGACAACGACTGACTTACTTCACAAATTCTGATACCTTCAGCCCTTTCTACTTCAATCTCTTGCTACCCTCTACCCCCGTACTATCCCCTGCCCCGCTGTTTTCTATAACCTGCTGATCATCCCCCCTCCCTTCTGCCATCCAATTCCCTTGCTTCCTTCCCTACCCTGCAGCACTGTATAGCCCTTGTGGCTTAGCGCTTCTTTTTGATTATAATAATAATAATGAAGAATCATATTAATTCAACTTAAATTGATGTACATATCCTGATCTCATCAGTAACTTAAGTAATAAGTATTAACAAACAATGGTGGTACACGAACACCAAAATCACAAAACATTAAATTATAAACTATTAACGAAGTTTCGTTTTTTTCTCTCTCTCTTCCTTCCTTTTTTTTTTTTATCAAAATCCATACATCAGATATAAAAAAAATGAGAAAGCGTTACCAAGTCTGTCGTCCAGACAACAATGATAGTACATGCACACATCAGTATTCTGTGTGAAAACAAAAACCTCTATCCCACAATCCTGGGATACAGAGCAAATAAGACATTATAATATCAGCAAAACATAAAGGAGCTACCTAGCAAAACAAACCTATACCATGGTTACAAAAAATTTCCATGTTATGTAAAAAATAGCCTCTGTCTGCATAATACATCCACTTGAATAATTGTACTGCTTACAAGAATGCATGGCATATAGACAATAGAATTACAATGGCACAGCCTCTATTGATGACTTTAGTAGTGCAGCATGACTCAGCATTGAGAAAACCATACCATGGTTCTGAGTACCACTCCCCCCCTTTCTAAGACTATGACACTCATTCATGCCACATGCCAGCAAGACACTTAAGCCCCAGACCACACACAGGTCCCCCTCCCTCACCACTACATTACACCCCGACCACCATATACACCAAATAAAACGTACAGTCAGACACCAAAAAAAAAAAACCACCTAACTCTTCCCTCCCTCCCCCTCCAGGGAGGCCAACCCCTTGGCTCCACCAAGGGATTATACCTACCTACACCTCAGTACTCCTGTAACGTTTCCAACATTAGATTCCTATACCCCAACGAAAAAGCTCCCTCCCAGCATTGCCCATACACCTCTTTATTCCTACATTTCGTCCTATAAACATGGCACATCAGTGCCCTGATGCACATCGCACCCCTCTGCCCCCGCATACTCCACGAGACATATAAATAGTCAAATACCAAATATGACACAGAACGTCGTACTGCATCTGAGCAATCTCCCATCTGAAGACTCAAAACTCTAAGCATGGACAACCCCCCCCCCCTCCCACTCGTCTGAGAACACCCTTGAACCAATTCCTAACCCTATGTAAACTGTCACAAAAATATACGACATGAAACACCGTTTCTGGCCACCCACACCACGCACAGGCCTGATCCTCGGTAATTCCCATAATGTACAATTGTGCCTTGGACGCCAAAATCCCGTGGAGGAAGCAGTAACCAGTTTCCCTAACCTGTGGTTGTAAGCGCAATTTCTTGAACCCCTGCCATATAGTCTTCCAATGATATCCTGATAAAACCTCATCACCGATGACCTCTCTCATTGTTATACCTATATTGTCTAATTTACCTGCCCTAACTCTCACAGGGTGTTGCACCACCAATAAGTGCCGTAACAGCGCTTCGCACCTTATGAGGTCTTTCCCCACCCACCATCGTCGAACCTCCCTCATCACCGCATCAACCCTCGCTCCCCTGACCCCCCCCCTTGTCAAGAATTCCTGTTGTACGTATATGCTCATTAGGCGATTGTGTAGTGGTATTAGCCCTAAACCTCCCTTAGCAACGTGCGTCATAACTATATCCTTCCCTAACCAATGCCTACGGTAACCCCATATGAAATCCAAAGGCTTCTTGTGTAACCACAACACATCGTCTGTGATCAAAGGATAGACCGCTGCCACAAACCATAATTTACTATACACCAGTACATTGAAAAACGATTACTCTGTGAAAATTTACACACTCGGTCCCCCATCCCGCCACCCTACCTGGGGCTGCTCTACAATAGATAAATTAAATGCAGTCCCCCTTTTTCGTCTTTTGCAAAATTTACACACTGCAGATTTTTTTGCTCAAGGGTTTTCCCACCCTACCCCGTCCAACGCCCCCCACCCAAACCCCACCCCCAAAATTTTGGGTTTTTTCTCTATTAATGCCAATAAAAAGCACCAAAAAAAACCTTATAACCTTTTAAACGAACGCCAAACCCCTTCCTACTCTGCACCAAGATGGTGGTATTTTCCCCACAAAACCTAAAATCCCTACTGCTTCGCCCTGCACAAATCCTCCCCCCCTACCCTCCCCAAATACCAATTTTAAAAAAGGGGTTCCTGAAAACAGGCAAACCAAAGCTTTCGAGAGGGGGCACCCCTGCCGCAGCCCCCCACCCCATGCCTATCGCGGACCCCAACCTCCCATTGACCCCGGACTGTACCCGTCCTCCATAATAAGTACGCACCCATTAATATTCTTCCCCGAAAAACCTGTTTCAAAAAATATGCTAATAATGTTTCCCTATCCACATGTCAAAAAACCTTTTTTCCAAACTAATCCACATCTGCCTCCACCACAATCTTCACAAAACTTTTTAGGCGTCGATGACCATCCTCATAGATTGCCCCGGAATCCCCAAATTTCCCTTTTCCTTTACCTTGTCCAAAACTCGTTTTTCATCCGGTTTTTCCAAAATAAAGCGCAAAACTCTTTTAATCCCCCCACCCAAAATATGGGCCCATATGCCTCCCAAAAATTCGCGGACTTCGCCCTTTGGGGACCCCCACTAAAACACCCCAACCCCGCCCCACCCCCAAATTTTAACCCCCAAAATTTTCATTGAATGTAAAGTTGGGCCAACATGTCTTCAACATTCCCAAAGAACTACAAAAAAAACCCTGGGACCCATCCCACCCCAAATGATTTTCCACAGGCCTTCCCTGAACAGCCTTTTAAACCTCCTCCTCTAATATGTAACCCTCCATGTCCCTCGATCCCCTCTCTCAAAAATTTGGGCCCCTTGCACGCATAAAGCTTTCCCCCCCTCTCGATTCCCCCTTTTACTTCCATTTTTCTCAAACCATTGGTCTCATAGATCTCATGCTCTCAAAAGTAACTACCTTTGCCCCTTTATGAAACCACCCCCAAAATCAAACCCACCCCCACTGACAAAAAACCGTCGTCGCCTACATCTCGTTCTGAAACTACGCAGAACCCCGACAGAGGGGTTATCCCCACAAGCATCTCCCCAACCCCGCTCGCCCCTAAAAAACCTTAAAATTACCGAATGTCTTTAACTTGATCCAGATGAAGGGTTTCGGATCTCACCATATGGAAAATAGACAATTAATACGTAACTATCTTTACCCAGTGAGACTGACTGTCCATTTCGGGCCCTTGGGGAACTGTGTGCACAGCGCCAGGCCCGAGGAATCTTTAGATGCTTCACTCTTCTTTAAAAACAGCCTAAAATTCCCCTTCGTTGGGCCGGAAAAAAATTTTCCAACTACCTTGCTGAGATGATAAACGTGCTCTTGGGGTGCCAAATTAGGGGCATTTGGAGTTTTAAGACTTTTAAAAAACCCGGGTTGCTCCAAACACCACCCCCAAAGGCGAGGGACTGTTACTTCATCTTTTGTATATAGTTCTTCCTTTTCTAATTTTTCCAAGAATCTTTTTGATAAAGCCAAGGGAGGCAAACGTCTAAAAAAAAAGTAACCAATGTTGCCAATGTCTTAACTTTCTTTAAACATTTAAAGGGGCCACCAACTTCCTTTTATGTTATAACTCCACCCCCAAAACTCCCACAATGGGATGTTTGTGGCCCTAAACCCACGTGCGTGATTTAAAGCCCCGGGGGGAACCTTTCCCTATCGAAGGTTACACAGCCATTTTGAAAATCCGTACCTCCTCTTTTATGCTAAAACCAAAACTCCGATCAAAATCATCGAGCCCCGTCTCCAAAGTTGCATCAAGATTATCATTTCAGTATGTCGTGTATATACAGAAACCCTACGAAAACCCGTTTAATTGTAGTTACCGTGGCCTTATCGGGGTAAATTGTCCTGAAAGCCCCCCCTAAAGGTATTGAAATTTAAAATGATCCCAGTCCGATTGCCTTATTTATTTTATTTTTTTATTTTTTTATTTAATGATTTGAAAATTATCATTGAGATTTCGTATTTACAAAAAGGGGTTTTAAATGCAAAGAGAGCCTCTATTATGCCTGGGCATTATGGCTAACTTAACATTATTGGCTTACAGACAAATTTAAACACTAAGATTGTATCATATTGCACAGTAGGATAGTAATTATTTCATGGGTGTACAGTAGATTATTAATTAAAAGTAAATTTAATTTCAAAAAAGCTTTTTGTGAAAAACAATGATTCATTTATTTTCCTTCAACAATGGATAAAAGTTAAAGGAATTGTTGAAATTATGATGTGGAGTACATCGTGAGTATATGGTACTAAATTTAGCCATTTATCTAGGGTGATTAAGGGTTTTTGAGAAGAGTCTTAAAAATTTGTTTTTCAGACGGGGTTTAGGGGAAGAGTTTGGGGGGTCAATGCTCCGCGGCCCGGTCGTGCCCGGGGGGCCTCCGGGGGATCAGCGCCTATAACCAGGCTTTTGCGCGGGTGCAAAAAACCCAACGTACGACCACAGCCCGGCTGATCAGAACGACTTTGGGTGCTTGCCCCATGCCGCTTGAAAGACTGCCGGGGGTCGTTGGAAATTTCCCCTATGTGTGCGGGGGGCAGTTGAAAAGTCTCGGGCCCCTGACACTTATTGTTGGTCTTTAACGTGCTAGTGACCCCCCTGCTTTTCATTGGGGGAGGGTGCTCGCCTGCCAATTTTTTGCTTTTTTAGTGAGTGTT
The DNA here is from genome assembly GCF_026875155.1 of Cherax quadricarinatus. Classification (NCBI taxonomy): domain Eukaryota; kingdom Metazoa; phylum Arthropoda; class Malacostraca; order Decapoda; family Parastacidae; genus Cherax; species Cherax quadricarinatus. Next base: position 37,250,158 of record NC_069452.1, on the reverse strand, counting down.
TTTCGTGTGCAATTCGGTACTAGCCCTCTAGGATTTTCCAGGTGTATATAATTGTATCCTCCCTCCGCGTTCCGGGGGAATACGGGTTTTAAAAACCCTCAAGCGCTCCCAGTAATTGGGTGTTTTATCCCCCGTTATGCTGCCGTGAAAGTTCTCTGTACATTTTCTGGTCGGCAATTCCCCCCGCCTTGAAAGGTGCGTTAGAGTGCAGCAATTTTCCCAGTAGATAAAACAATCCCTTAAGAGGTCATCAGGGCTTGGCCCCCCCTTTTTTTAAGGTTCTCTTATCCACCTGTCTTTTTTTAGCAAATGCGTTTATACAATGTTTGGTCCTTGAAGGTGAGATCCCCCCGACATAATCACCCCAGGTTTTTGACGTTGGTGTTTCGCTCTATTTTGTGGCCAGAATTTTTTTTTTGTACTCTGATGAAGATTTAATTTCCTAGTTTTCCATATCGGTAATTAAAATTTCTCATCGTTAAATTTCATATTTTTTTTCCTGCAGCCCACTGAAAGATTTGGTTGATGTCCCCTGGAGTTTGCAGTGTCTGCAAGGGAAAGACATGTCATGCAGATTTGGGGTGTCATCTGAAAAGGAAGACACGGTGCTGTGGCTGAATCCTTGTCTATGTCGGATATGGGGAAGGGGGAACAAGAGGGGAGCAGTACTGTCCCTTGTGGAACAGATTTTTTTCACCGTAGCAAAAATATCTTCTGGTAATGAATCCCATTTTAGGGCCTTATGTGCCAGAGTTTTTACACTGTGTATGGAACGGGGTACATCAAAAAGAATCTGTGTCTTGTGTTATTGTCAGTGCCCATTAAGGTTGGTGAGGAAGTTTTAGGGGGGGTTTATTTGTGTCTATTGTTCGTTATTAAGGTGCAAAATAAGAGGATGTTCTTAAGGGTGGAAATTTCAGACTTTTGAAAATTGGTGGAGTAGCGGGGTGGAGGGGCAATTTGTAATCATTCTTAGCGCCTTTTTTCCCGGATGTTAGAGGGCTTAGGGGATTGGATGTTGTTGATCCCCATGCACAAAATTTCCCTAGTAAATAAGGGGAAGATGAAAAGGGCAGTGCCCGGGGGAGTTTTGTGGGAAGTTACCTTTTCTTTGATAGTATGCCTACAGTCCCTTGGGAGATTTTCTTTGGGGATTTGTTGTATTTTGTCTGGAACTTGGGCTACTGTCAAGGTGGGTACCTAGGGAAATTTTCCCTCTGTAAGTCTTTTGACTGATATCTGTTAGCGTTTTTGTTAACTGGATCATTTGCGCTTTTTTTTCCAAACTGAATGAAAAGGTTTTTTTTATGTTCAGGGGAATTTGTTAGTCATCAACCAGGCAATATTTTCGTAATCAGCATTTACTGTGTTTGCTAATGACGGTTTTGGGGGGGAAAAGCATATGTAAATTTTCTCTCAAATAATATGGGTTGATATGTGATGCATTCGGGGTATTTATGTAGAGAGAAAGAGGGGTGGTCCAAAAACACTTTTTGTTGGGGGTCCACTGTCATTGGGTTTGGGGGGAAGAATTTTCACCATTTTTATACACTTTTTGAGTTTGTTTCTAAAGGGATGGTTTTAGGTAGTTGAGGGAGGCCTTGTACCCAAATGATTAATTTGGATACAGCAGTTCATGGTCAACGTTTGAAAACTTTACAAAAATCAATGAAAATGCCCACGGGACTTCTTTTCAAATGCATATATATTTTCACAGTGATGATAGCATCATTTTTGCTTTTTATTATTTCGAATCCAAACGACAAGGGTTTAATATTTGTGTGAAGAGGGGGAAAAAGATCCGTCTAGAATTAATTTTTACAAATCCATGGCATGACAACTAGTGCAATGCCTCTACAACCTTCAGACTCTAGCCTCCCGTGGCCGTTCCAACCGCAGAGCCAGGAGGGAAATAAAGGGCGTGGTTTCAGAAAACGAAGCAGCCTCATTTTTCCAAATTTGGGGAAAACGACACCCCCCGTGAAAAACCCTCCCCCTGGGGACAATAGGGGATAAAGAGTGTACATCCCCGTTAGTAAACCTTTGTCCCCGCTTGTATGGTCTTGCAAGTGAATTTGAACCTTCTTGAAAAATTTTTCCGTTCATATGATCCCTTAAGCACTAGGGTTTTGCAATTTTTGTAACATGTTCCCCGCATCAGTTTTGAAGTAATTACCTTTTTATGTACTCATGTGGAAAAAGGTTAGTAACCAAATTAAAAAAATTTTTGTTTATTTATTTGTTGTAATACTGTTAGACAGTCAGAAGGGGACAAGAGAGTCTACCCGTGGGATTTGTGTTAATTTTGGTATGTTTTTTGTGGGGTGTTAGTTGTTATAAGAAGTTTGGGGTTTTATTTATAAAATCAATGAAACATTTGGTAATCTTATTCATTTCCTGTCTTTGGGTTCTTTTTAAAAAATTTACATACCTACATTTTAAGAAATGTGCAGGGTGCATTTTTTTGGCATTTTAAAGGTGAACTTTCCTTATGCATGTTATTAAAAAAAATTTTTTTTTTTTTCATGGTTGTTACATTTAAAATTTTATTTATTTTGTTTGGGGTATATTCTTTTTCTTATAAAATGTATGTGTATGGAATGTAAAGTTCACTATTTTTTTTAGTCTGTAATTTTAGTTTTTTTTTTTGTTTTCATGCACCCCAACTTTTGGTAATACTCATTTAAATTTTTGAGAGGTCGGGTATGATCCTAAAAGTTAGGATAATTAAGGTATGTTTCTTAGAACGGTGAAAGTAAAATTTTAGGGGGGGGGAGAAGGTCAGCTGTGTGCTGCACGGCAAAATATTATTGTAAAAGGCGGGGGGGTTTTTAAAATGTTGTGGGGTTTTTTGTATATGGGTTTTAAATGGCCTTATCTATAGTGTTTTTTTTCGTACTGGGATTGTGTAATAGAGGTTTTTTTTTCGTATAGCTTTCATTTTATTTTAATTTTTTACATTTTGTATTTGTTCTATGTTTTAAATAAAAAAAAAAAAAAAGAACCTTTTTTGGTTGGGTGCCTTGAGACCGCCGATCCTGTAAAGATGTTTCGGGCGTTTTCTGACGTGATACTTTGGGGGATGAAGTAGAACAAACCCCCTATCGTTTTCACATAATTCCCAAAGCAAAGATTGGCCCCCATAGTCAAGCACTGTTCATAATGCGCCCCCTTTTATGTGTCATGGGTCGGGGCGCAAGTCAATATTATCAGGTCTAGTTTGTTAAAAATAAGCAGTTATGACGTTTCCCTATAAAAAAACTACTGTAACCTCCCTCATGAGTACTGGTTCCCCCCCTGCATGTCCCAGGTCGGATTCCCTCATCTTCCTATCCAAGGGAAGATTTTTCTGCTTCCTTCCTTGTTGTCGATCAAATTTCCTTCCCTGGGACCTTCTACTGGGGTTTCTTCCATGAGGGGGCTTGCGTTTTGGCTCACCCTTATCGATGGCATGCCCAAATTTATGTTTTATCGTCCATTTTGGGTTCCAGTGGGTCCCAGTCTACCAACGCCGCAGAGTACGACGTTCGGATTAAGTCCTTACAAGCCAGTGCATTTTCCGTAGGTACCCAACGGTCGGGACTGGAAACTCTGGCCACTCCCCTTTGTGTCCCCCTCACCTCAGACATCAAGAAGGTTTAGTTGCCTCAGGGGTCGAGGGCCTCACAGCCAAACCTCAAGTCCTGTTAAGTATAGTTTCTCCACAGGGGAGCCTTTTAGTTTAATATGTTTATTATGCACCCAAACCCCTCCTTGGGCGGGATCAAAAGATTACAGAGGTACATAAAATTTGGGCCAGGGGCTGGACTCCAAAGTTTTGAAGCTGAGCAAGTTACAAAGGAATGAACTAATCTGGGCACAATCATGACCCAAATTTAAAGGGGGTGCCTTGTCAAAAAACGTTACTTTTATTAGAATGCCCTCTCTTGTTGATGTCACTGCCGTCGTCTGGCTGTGCTCTCATTTCTTTGTTGTTCCCATGTTCCAGATGGTGATAACATCATAGGAGCATGATTTCTGCAAAATTTAAGGTTTATTTTTTTAAACCCTCCTTAATGTTGTAAGGGGTGGAAGATCCCTTTACCCTTGCTAACATTTTTGGGCACAGGTTTGTTTTCAGGCAAAATACCATCTTGTTGACCGGTTCACTACCTTACCCCGTTTAAGTACAGGAT
>NC_069452.1:37206440-37245483 GCF_026875155.1 Cherax quadricarinatus | reverse complement strand
ATAAACAACTTCTTCTCAACCATAGGATCAAATCTCGCCAATAAAATCCCACATACCAATGCCCATGCCGGGGACTACCTAGATGGGAATTTCCAAAATTCCTTCTATCTTGCACCAACTGAGCCCACGGAAGTCACTGAGATTATAAAGTCACTTAAAAATAGCTCAGGGAATCTGTCTCATGTACCACCATTACTGTACAAGCGAGCAGCCCATGTCCTTTCACATGCTATTTCATTACTTTTTAACAAGTCACTAGAAACTAGCACCTTCCCGAAACTACTCAAGATGGCAAGTGTTACACCAATACATAAAGGTGGTGACCCTACAGACTTAAACAACTATAGGTTAATATCAAAGTTACCATTGCTATCCAAAATCTTTGAGAAACTCGTGTACAGGAGACTATATTCATTTATAACGGCACAAAACATACTCAACCCCTGCCAATTTGGATTCAGGAAAAATAAAAGCACGAATGATGCAATCATAAAAATGCTAGATCTGCTTTACACAGCATTGGAAAATAAGGAATATCCACTAGGAATTTTTATTGACCTAAGAAAAGCTTTTGACACAGTAGACCACGACATCCTACTCCACAAACTTGACCATTACAGTATAAGAGGCCATGCGCTTGCTCATTTCAAATCTTACCTTACTAATAGGTATCAGTATGTCACCATTAAAGACACAGCATCAACAACACGGCCACTTGATACTGGAGTTCCGCAGGGAAGTGTCCTTGGTCCCCTGCTCTTCCTCATATACATCAATGATCTTCCAAATGTATCCCAACACCTGAAACCCATTCTCTTTGCTGACGACACGACTTATGTCATCTCTCACCCTAATCTTGCCACCCTCAACACCATTGTTAACGAGGAGCTGATCAAAATATCGACCTGGATGACAGCCAATAAACTTACGCTTAACACTGACAAAACCTACTATATTATGTTTGGTAGCAGAGCAGGAGATGTACAAATTAACATTAAGATCGACAACACTCTAATTACCAGACATAATGAGGGCAAATTCCTAGGCCTATACCTTGACAACAACCTGAATTTCAGCACCCATATCCAACACATAACCAAAAAAGTATCCAAAACGGTTGGGATTCTCTCCAAGATACGATACTACGTGCCGCAAAATGCCCTTCTCACACTATACCACTCACTTATTTGTCCATACCTCATCTATGCTATTTGTGCTTGGGGATCAACTGCAGCAACACACCTAAAGCCAATAATAACCCAAGAAAAAGCTGCAGTAAGAATAATCACTAAATCCCATCCCTGGGATGGGATTTAGTGATTATTCATAGATCTAACTTACTCCCTGTTCAGTACATCCACACTTACTACTGTGCAATCTACATCTACAGGACCTTAAACTCCAATATCAACCTTGACCTAAAATGCTTTCTTGATAGTTGTGACAGAACCCACAGGCATAACACCATACACAAACATCTCTACGACATTCCCCGTGTCCGACTAAACCTTTAGAAAAATTCAATGTATGTCAAAGGCCCTAAAATCTGGAACACCCTACCTGAGAACTCTAGAACTGCAGACACATTCATCACCTTCAAAACTACCATTAGAAAACACCTTATCTCCCTGATACACCCCGTCAACTAACTACACGAATACCACCTGGTGGTTCACACTTACTCTCACTCGCCCATTTGACCATAAACAAATATTAATCTCAGTCTTAAAATAATGAATCCTGTGATACTCCAATACTGAAACTATGTACTGTGCCAAAACAAAAGCACTCACATTGCTAAACTCACAAACTAGTATTTAGTCACTTAGCCATAATACCAACTTACCTCATAATTTGTAATATTTTAAAATTTAGAATTAAATTAAGTCTGCCCGAAATGCCTAGCCATGCTAGGTGTTCTAGTGGTACACTCTGTAATCATTATTTTACTACATGTAAACCACACAATAATCAAATTCTGTAAACTCAGCATTGTAATCCTTATAGAGAATAAACTTTGAATCTGCCAATTTAACTTTGTTTACCATTATTTAATTTAGTCCTTAAATATTTTCTCCTTTATTTTAGCTTTAATATAGCTTTACATAACCTTAGTTCATATATTCACAATTGTTAAAATAATCAAGGTGCTATTCTCAGGTGCTAAAGAGTAATAAGTTCACCATTTTGCCATTATATTCCCTAGCTCATTTATTTGATTACCACTTTATTTGTTCACCACAATTTTTTTTTTAGTCCCTTTTATATTGTCACCTTTATTTTAGCTTTAAAGAACTACCTTAGCCAAAATTTTTACATTTGTTAAAATAACTCAGCCGCTATTTTATAGCCTTAAAATATTTATTTTGCCTTATACTTAATTCTAACTATAGATTCACTATAAATCTTATGATAACAAGCATTGATCCTGATACCAACCTCTTATTGAATGACTTAAATGAATCAAACAGTAACTGTAATTACTACACAGCAGAACAATCAAAGGCACTTCTCAGAGCCAACAACAACATAACTATCTTTAACTACAATATCAGATCTTTAAGCAAACATTACGATGACCTCATAGCATTACTAAATTCTCTGCATGCCAGTATGTCCATCATTACACTAAGTGAAACCTGGCTAAAGCCTGATACTACAGATGTCTATGCCATTCCTGGTTACACAGCCATACACAACTGTAGGCCAGATCAACAAAGGGGTGGCACAGCTATATACTACTCAGACCAACTAGAATGTATCACTAATACTTGCACAAGGGATGAACATGGGAATTATATAATAGCTAAATTCAAATCCAAATACCTACAAAAACCTCTCACAGTGATAAACATCTACAGAGTTCCACAGTCAAACATTAGCCAATTTAGTCAAAACCTAGGAAGTATGATAACTGATGCATGTATGAACAAAGATCACTTACTACTCTCAGGTGACTTCAATATAAATCTCCTGCAAGACCAGGACCCACACATTACTGAATTCACAAACACAATGAGTAACTGCATGTTGCTACCAACAGTAACAAAACCTACAAGAGTTACAGAGACTAGTGTTTCCCTACTAGACCACATCTGGACCAACACCATATCCCCTTTAAAATCAGGCATAATCACAGATAATACCACAGATCACTACCCTACCTTCCTCATCACAAATCTTGGGAAATTACCCCAAGAAACTTCTAAAGTCACTTTCAGACTTCACAATGAGGCAGCCATTAATAACTTCACAGCAGCAGTGACAAACATTGACTGACACACTGAGCTAGAAATCTATACAGATATTGATGAATGTATTAATAATTTTATAAAAAAGACCCAATACCTCTATAACAAGCACTGCCCCCAAAAAACTAAACAGATGACAGCTAGGAGACTGAACAGTCCCTGGCTAACACCCAGTATCCTCAAATCCATAAATACAAAGTACCTGTACGAAAAACAGTACAGAATGGGTCACATAACCAGAGACCAAACAAGACGCTACTCGTCAATCCTAACCAGCCTGATAAGAAGGGCTAAAAAACTGTATTATGAGAACAGATTATCCAACTTACGAGGTGATATAAAAAAGACCTGGAAAACCCTTTCAGAAATTCTAGGAACAAAAAAGATATCATGAAATAGCGAAATTGAATTAACAAAACCAGATGAACCCAAACTCCCACCAACTGAAACACCAAACAGACTCAATAATTTCTTCTCCACTATAGGGCAAACCTTGCCAATAAAATCCCAAGCTCAGATACCCCACCCAATGACTACCTCACTGACAACTACCTGAACACGCTGTTCCTAGCTCCGACTAACCCTACTGAAATCTCCCTTATTATCAATACACTAAAAAACAAGGCAGGAGATTTAAATACCTTACCACCCTCTGATCCACCAGGAGGCCTGGTCACAGACCGGGCCGCGGGGGCGTTGACCCCCGGAACTCTCTCCAGGTAAACTCTCTCCAGGTAATATACAATAAATCGTCAGAAGTACTATCACCAATCATTGTAACACTCTTTAACAAATCCATATAATCATCTACCTTCCTTACAGTTCTCAAAATAGCAAGGGTCACCCCGATCCGTAAAGGAGGAGACCAAACAGACTTGAATAACTGTAGGCCAATATCCAACTTACATCCTCTCTCTAAAATCTTCGAAAAATTAGTTCATAAGCGAATCTATTCCTACCTTATCTCGCACAACATACTCAACCCTGTCAATTTGGGTTCAGGCCCAATAAAAATACTAATGATGCTATTATACACATGCTAGAACACATATACACTGCAATAGAGAAAAAAGAAGTCCCACTGGGGATCTTCATTGACTTGCGTAAAGCTTTTGATACAGTTGACCATGACTTGCTCCATATAAAATTGTCACACTATGGTATAAGAGGGCACTCCCTCAACTACCTAAAGTCATACCTCAGCAACAGAAGCCAATATGTGTACACAAACGGGGCAAATTCTTCCGCACTGGTGGCCTGGTGGTTAACGCTCTCGCTTCACACGGTGAGGGCCTGGGTTCGATTCCCAGCCAGAGTAGAAACATTGGACGTGTTTCTTTCCACCTGTTGTCTATGTTCCCCATCAGTAAAATGGGTACCTGGGTGTTAGTCGACTGGTGTGGGTCGCATCCTGGGACACTGACCTAAGGAGGCCTGGTCACAGACTGGGCCGCGGGGGCGTTGACCCCCGGAACTCTCTCCAGATAAACTCTCCAGATTACAGTTGGTGTCCCACAGGGAAGTGTCCTATGCCCTCTACTCTTTCTCATATACATAAATGACCTACCAAATGCATGACAATTACTCAAACCCACACTATTTGCAGATGACACTACATACGTCTTCTCTCACCCGAGCCCAGTCGTGCTACCCAATACTGTAAATACTGAATTACAGAAAATATCTACCTGGATGAGTACTAACAAACTTACACTAAACATTGACAAAACCTACTTCATTCAGTTTGGTAACAGAGCTACAGATGTCCCTCTTAACATAATGATAAATGGATCACCTATCACAAAATTCACAGAGGGAAAATTTTTAGGAATCCACCTTGATAATAGACTCAAGAAATAGACACTCAGAAATACGACTCACAACGTATCATTCAAAATCCAGCTTTATACAAAATTACTATTGCCTGTGCTGACACAACAGCTGACGTTTCAACCCCCCCCCCCCCCCCACTCATGAAAATTATACCCACGTTCACCAATCTGAAGAATCATATTAATTCAACTTAAATTTATGTACATATCCTGAACTCACCAGTAACTTCAGTAATAAGTATTAACAAACAATGGTGGTACATCAACACCAAAATCACAAAACATTAAATTATAAACTATTAACAAAGTTTCTTTTTTTTCCTTTTCCTTCCTTTTTTTTATCAAAATCCATACATCAGATATAAAATAAATTAAGAAAGCGTTACCAAGTCCGTCGTCTAAACAACAATGATAGTACATGCCACATCAGTATTCTGTGTGAAAACAAAACCTCTATCTCACAATCCTAGGATACAGAGCAAATAAAACATTATAATATCAGCAAAACATAAAGGAGCTACCTAGCAAAACAAACCTATACCATGGTTACAAAAAAATTCCATGATATGTAAAAAAAAAACCTATGTCTGCATAATACATCCACTTGGATAATTGTACTGCTTAAAAGAATGCATGACATATAGACAATAGAATTACAACGGCGCAGCCTCCATTGATGACTTAAGTATTGCAGCATGACTCAGCATTGAGAAAACCATACCATGGTTCTGAGTACCACTTCCCCCCCTTTCTCAGACTATGACACTCATTCATGCCAGCAAGACACTAAGCCCCAGACCACACAAAGGTCCCCCTCCCTCACCACTACATTACACCCCGATCACCATATACACAAAATAAAACATACAGTCAGACACCAAAAAAAACCTAACTCTTCCCTCCCTCCCCCTCCAGGGAGACCAACCCCTTGGCTCCACCGAGGGATTATACCTACCTTCACCTCAGTACTCCTGTAACGTTTCCAATCGTTAATTCCTATACCCCAACGAAAAAGCTCCCTCCCAGCATTGCCCATACACCTCTTTATTCCTACATTTCGTCCTATAAACATGGCACATCAGTGCCCTGACATGCATCTCACCCCTATGCCCCCGCATACTCCATGACACGTATAAATATTCAAGTACCAAATATGATACAGAACGTCATACAGCATCCGAGCAATCTCCCATCTCAAGACTCAAAACTCTAAGCATGGAGAAACCCCCCCCCCTCCCACTCATCTGAGAACACCCTTGAACCAATTCATAACCTTATGTAAACTGTCACAAAAATATACCACATGAAATGCCATTTCTGGCTACCCGCACCACGCACAGGTCTGATCCTCGGTCATTCCCATAATGTGCAAATGTGCCTTGGATGCCAAAATCCCATGGAGGAAGCGGTAACCAGTCTCCCTAACCCGTGGTTGTAAGCGCAATTTCTTGAACCCCTGCTATATAGTCTTCCAATGATATCCTGGGAAAACCTCATCACCAATGACCTCTCTCAGTGTTATGCCTATATTGTCTAATTTGCCTGCCCTAACTCTCACAGGGTGTTGCACCACCAATAAGTGCTGTAACATCGCTTCGCATCTTGTGAGGTCTTTCCCCACCCACCATCGTTGAACCTCCCTCATCACTGCATCAACCCTCGCTCCCCTGACCCCACCCCTTGTCAAGAATTCCTGTCATACGTATATGCTCATTAGGCAACTGTGTAGTGGTATTAGCCCTAAACCTCCCTAAGCAATGTGTGTCATAACTATATCCTTCCCTAACCAATGCCTATGGTAACCCCATATGAAATCCAAAGCCTTCTTCTGTAACCGCAAAACATCGTCCGTGATCAAAGGATAGACTGCTGCCACAACCCATAATTTACTATACACCAGTACATTGACAACAATTACTCGTTGATGTAATGTTACATTACTCGGACTCCATCCTGCCATCCTACGAACTGCGGCTGCTACTACAATAGATGAATTAAATGCATGTGCCACCTGTTCGTCATTGCAAAAATACACACTGCAGATCTTTATCCACTCAACGGTTCTCCATCCATACTCTGTACCTAACGTCCCCCCTCCCAGGACCCCACCTCCAAAAGTTTGGATTTTTTTCTATTAATGCGCAAGGAAGAAGCATCACTAAAAAACCTTATAACCTTATTTACGAACGCCAAACCATTCCTACTCTGCACCAAGATGGTGGTATCGTCCACATAACCTAAAATCCCTACCGCTTCATCCTGCACACGATCCTCCCCCCCTACCCCACCCAATACCAATCTATAAAAGGGGTCCTGCAAACAGGCAAACAAAAGCTGTGAGAGGGGACACCCCTGCCACAGCCCCCACCCCATGCCTATTGCGGACCCCAACCTCCGATTGACCTGGACTCGTACCTGTGCCTCCATATATAACATAAGCACCCACGCTACCATTTCTTCCCTGAAACCCTGCTTCAATAATATAGCTAATAATGTTTCCCTATCCACATTGTCAAAAGCCTTTTCCCAATCTAATCCTACGACTCCGCCTCAACCACAATCCTTCACAAAACTTTTGAGGTGTCAATGACCATCTCTCATACATCACCCAGGAATCCCATATTGCCCTTCCCATATTACCTTGTCTAAAACTCGTTTCATCCGGTTTGCCAAAATATGCGCAAAAATCTTATAATCCGCCCCATCAACATGATGGGCTTATAAGCCTTCAAAGATTCGCGGACTTCGGCCTTTGGTACCAACTTACAACACCCAACCCTGCCTCACCGCCCATTCTACCTCTGATTTTCATTGAATTGTAAAGTTGGACCAACATGTGTTTTAACAGTTCCCAATGAACTACATAAAAATCACCTGGTATCCCATCCCAACCAGGTGATTTCGCAGCGCCTGTCCCTGACAGCCTGAACCCTCCATGTCCTCTTGATCCATGTCTCTCAAATTCGCCACTATGCCATGCAGTAAAGCTTCCCTCGCCTCTCGATTCCCCTCTCTACTCTTCCATTTACTCTCAAACCATTGGTCTGCATAGGTCCCTATGCTCTCTGTAGTAACTAGCCTTTCCCCTTTATGATAACCACCCAAGCCATCACCGACCACCACTGACAAAACCGTTTGTCGCCATACATCTCATTCTGAAACTACGCATAACCCGACAGAGGGCTTATCCCCCCAAAGCACCTCCTCAATCCCCCCTCGCACCCTCATAGCCTGAAAATTTATCATTCTGAATGTCCCATAATTGACTACGAAGGCACTCTATTTCCGCGAGGTCATACCTCCCGCCTGCACCATAACAATCCCGCAGCTGTCCCTCCAAATACTTTTGCTTTCCATATCTTATAACACGCCTCCTCCTTCCCTAACCTTCTGTTAAAAACCCTGTATTGCATTTTTCGCCTTTGAATGCCACCATTCTAAAAACATCCACTATCCCATTTCCTTCATTCCAGAATCCAACCCACCATAACCTAAAAGCTTTCAAAGCATCTACTCCTCGCAACAAATTAACATTTAATTTCCAATAACTAGAAAAAACACGTATAACGCCCTCCCACTCGAGTGTTACCAGAACACCACTGTGGTCCGAGAAACCCCGATCAATGCAATCAACCCTAACCCCTACGAATTAAGCTAGTGATGTAAACCCTGTCCAGCCGTGTGGCGTAACCCCTCCTACAAAAAGTGTGGTTCACATTCCACCCATCACTACCCACCACATCCACTATGCCAATCACCTGCAGAGCCTCTCATAAAACCCCTAAATTACACCCCCTCACAGCGCAATTCGACATCTTTTTCCCGGATCACACAATTCCAATCGCCAGCTATGACAGAAACTAATGGTAGGCCTCTGAGAAAATAAACCAAAACATCACACACAAAATCCTCCTTTATTCGTCGATTTGATGTTGCTGGCATATATACACCCACGAAACCCACCTGAATGTTCCCCCATGAACCCACCACACGCACGACCCGGCCCCTACCGCCCCACTCCCACGCAATGAGCGTAAAAGGGCTGGTCTCCCTTATGCCTATCACTACCCCATCCTTGAGATTATCCGAATTCCCTGCATAACACTTATACCCTTGCACACATAAGTCACTACCACAACAAATATTATGCTCTTGAATAAAAAAAACGTCGACATCCAAACGTCTGAGTGCCTCTTGACCTCTGCTCTGAGGCCGTTAACATTCATGGTTATACACTTGAACTCTCAGGTTAGGTTTTCTCATTGCGTTTTCCTGTCACCTTTAACCCTGACTTGGACTTGCCACTGCTGCACCTGACCGTCTTCCCCAAACTCCCACTTGACTTCTCTAAGGGAAGTCCCTTAGCTATGTCAGCCCACACCATTTTACAAGACCTTTGACCCGGTGTTAATACATCGTCCTCCACCAGAGTACTGGGCCCTCTTACGTGACACTCCCTCATAATCCATAAACCCTTCACCATCCGCCCTATGCACCTCGACATCCATCACTACCACTGTTGTGCAAGGTGTACGCCTTTCCTCATTGCCCACACGTCCCTCGAAACCATGGTCAACCACAGGCGACACCGCCAAAGTAGGCGGTAAATCCACTGTCGCTGGGCTCTCGAGGAGTCTCTGTATGTCCTCAAAACTGGGCAACACCAATGGCATGTGCGCCTCCTCTCCCACCGGAGGTGACTCGCCGTCGACACACTCAATCGCCTCGATCTCCGACGCCGTGCGGTAGCGTCGTCGGACGATCCCCTCTGCAGCATCCACTTGCATCACTCCACTTCATGTCCGCCCAGTAATAACCTGCAGAACAACCATCCTCACCATCGCAATGGACCTCTGATGGGCCGAACTCATCCTCCACTATTGACTTCCTTGACGTAGTGTCTGTCAGGTCCCGACCATTTTCTCCCCTCGTAAGTTGCTACAAAGATTCCGCCACTATGACCTCGCGCGTCTGCCCACCACACAGTCGGCACGATCCGTACCTGCCCTGGGTAGGTTACGTAGACTGAGTCCGAAAATCCTCCCACATTGACAAACGAGGGAATTGGACGTCTCAGTGTTATTTTTCATCGAGGAAAGATCCCTCGAGCATGCCGCTAACGAGACTTGGGACCAACACCCCCTAGTTGACAGATTCGTATGGTGCATAGCACCCAAATGTCCGACGAATGTCCAACCTCGTCTGCTCGTAGCGGGGTTACCATTACGAAGACGCAACCCATGTATAACAAGCCAAGACTTCACTCAGGCAACACCTCACAGACCAGTGTTGATGACAATCCATTTTTCTTGATGGTCTCCACAGCAGCTCTCAAGATAAGCAGCAGACGACACACAAAAATTTTACAACAATTCTCGCGTTGCTGCTTCAAATGCACAAGAAATCCATATGAATCCTCACTTGGGTATCCTATACATGTCTCTTATACATACGACGACCCCAGAACGACGTCAGCTGGGTTGTCCTGGTATATTGCAACCTTTTTCAACAATTCCACACGACAAGTGTTGGCTCTTCACCCCATGCGCCTCTGCCATCTTGAAGTAAATCTATACTTCTCAAAACAGACACCAGCCGCTTCGCACTCTGCGTCCACCCTCACCAAACAGCTGGGTGGAACTTGAGAACTCCTGTCAACAACGAAACTAAACATCTCATGACCATTAAATTACCCAACAAAAGGCTCGAGTCAGAATGCTACGATAACAAATTCCCACATACAGGCAGCAACACTCCACCAATATTCAAAACTCTAAACCTACTTTCCATTACAAACATTATATTACTTACTGCACCTAACTACAGTTCATAGAACACTTAACTCTAACTTTAAACCCTCCCTCAAACGATCTCCTTACCAAACTCAACAGAAACACATGACCATAACCAAGGACACAGTCGCTCTTGACTGTTCCTCGTGTCCATACTCATGCTATTACCTGGAGTTTACCTGGAGAGAGTTTCGGGGGGTAGGTCACGCCCCGCGGCCCGGTCTGTATGACCAGGCCTCCTGGTGGAGATCAGCGCACTGATCAACCAGGATGTTGCGGTGGCTGCCGCAAACCAACGTACGAGCCACAGCCCGGCTGCATCAGGGATCTGACTTTAGGTGATGCTTGTCCAGTGCCAGCTTGAAGCTGCCAGGGGTCTGTTGGTAATCCCCTTATGTGTGCCTGGGATGCAGTTGAAACAGTTCGGGCCCCTGACACTTATTGTATGGTCTCTTATCGTGCTAGAGTGTCACCACTGACTTTCGTCATTGGGGGGATGGTGCTGCATCGTCTGCCAAGTCTTTTTGCCTTTCGTAGTGAGAGTGATTTTCGTGTGCAAGTTCGGTACTTGTCCTCTAGGATTTTCCAGGTGTATATAATCATGTATCTCTCCTCCTGCGTTCCAGGGAATACCAGGGCTTAGAAACTCAAGCGCTCCCAGTAATTGAGGTGTTTTATCTCCGTTATGCGCGCCATGAAAGTCTATGTACATTTTCTAGGTCGGCAATCAATTTCACCTGCCTTGAAAGAGTGCCGTTAGAGTGCAGCAATATTCCCAGCCTAGATAGAACAAGTGACCTGAAGAGTATCATCATGGGCTTGGCCTCCCTAGTTTGAAGTTCTCAGTCTCAAATCCCTGTCATCTTATTTCTAGCAGACTGCGATTTATACAATGTGATGGTCCTTGAAGGTGAGATCCTCCGACATAATCACTCCCAGGTCTTTGCGTTGGTGTTTCGCTCTATTTTGTGGCCAGAATTTGTTTTTGTATCTGATTGAAGAGTTATATTTCCTCATGTTTACCATATCTGAGGTAATTGAACATTTTCTCATCGATTGAACATTCAATATTGTTTTCTGCAGCCCCACTGAAAGATTTGGTTGATGTCCGCCTGGAGCCTTGCAGTGTCTGCCAATGGGAAACTAGACACTGTCATGCAGATTCGGCAGTGCATGTGCAAAGGAGACACGGTGGCTGCTGTCTGGCCTGTCATCCTTGTCTATGTCGGATTATGAGGATGAGAGCGATCACAAGATGGGACGCTAGGTACTGTGCCTTGTGGAACAGAGCTTTTCACCGTAGTGCCTCGGACTTTACTCTGTTGAAGACTACTCTCTGTGTTTGGGTTATGTGAGGAAATTATAGCATCCATCGAACGATCTTTTCCTGTTATTCCTTTAGCGCGATTTTGTGCGCCTATTACGCCTAGGTCACCACTTGTCGAAGGCTTTTGCAAAGTCCTCTGTATGTATATATTACATCTGCATTCTTTTTGTCTTCTAGTGCATTTAGGACATTGTGTAGTGATCCAGTAGTTGGAGACAGCAGGAGCGACCTGGTTCTTAAACCCAGTTGCCCTGGGTTGTTGTAACTGATGGGTTTCTAGATGGGTTGGTGATCTTGAATTCTTAGGACCCTTCAAAGATTTTTATGATATGGGATGTTAGTGCTATTGGCTTCTGGTAGTTCTTTGTGTTGCTTTTACTGCCCCTTTGGGAGGGACTTGGGGCATATGTCTGTTGTTTTATGTAACTGAGGGGACGACCCCGTGTCCATGCTCCCTCTCCATAGGATGGATATATAAGGGCCCTCGTTATAGGGGCTTCTTGCGTTCTTGATGAACACAGCGTTCCATGATCTGCGCCCTGGGGGCCGGCAGGCAAGAGTGCATGGGCATGTCATTTATCGCCTGTTCGAGTCATTTGGCGTCTGGATAACATCGGATAGGCTTGTGATAATCATAATTTTGTGGTCTACATAAAAAATTTCTTTTGATCTTCGACTCTCAGTCTGGGTTGTTAGCGGCTTGCCTAAAAACTGAGTCATATTGGAGGATTGAGGTAGCTCACTCATTTCTGCCTTCGTCATCTGTGTAGGACCCATCTTGTTTAAGTAGGGGCCTATACTGGACGTTGTTCTCGACTTTTGATTTGGCATAGGAGGGAAGAAAAGCAAATACTTTGGGGTTTCTTTCGATTTCATTTATATGGCTTTTAGTTCTTCCCGCGATTCCTGAATACTAAAGGATTCTTTTAGGCTTAAGTTCGAGCTTGCTATTCTCTGACCAGTGTCCTCCCTGACGCATTTAGATATATTGACCTATTTTAGCCCCGTTCTGTTATCTTTTCCGTCGCCTGTAAAGGGGGGAGCGGCCTGGTCTCTTTCTATTTTACATCTACTCCTCCTTTTTCTTAGAGGAATAAGCCCTTGTGCATTAAATCGAGTTTTGGCCACCGAGTTAATCTGTTCTAGGCAATAGTAAAAAATGTTTGGCGTCTGTGTTGTTAGTATATCTTTCCAGCTTATATCGGTTAGGGACTTGGTTTACTTGGTCCACTTTATGTTTTTGTTATTGAAGTTGAATTTGGTGAATGCTCCCTCGTGACTGATTCATTTTGTCGGTCTGGGGCTCCACGCATACATGTCTGAACCTCATTTATGTTGTGATCTGGGTTATATTGATTTTCTGATATGTTGACATTTCTCTATACAGATCATCATTGCTTAGATGAAAAGAAACGAGAGGTTTCTAGTGTATTACCCACGTCTAGTTACCATGGAGTTTACCTGGAGAGACGTTTCGCGGAGGGAGTCAACGCCCCGCGGACACCCGGTCTGTAGACCAGGCCTCCATGGTGGTATCAGCGCTCTTGATCAAACCAGGCCTGTTGCCCCTGGCTGCGTCTGCACGCAACCAACGTACGCAGCCACAGCCGGTGATCAGGAACATGACTTTAGGCTGCTTGTCTACAGTGCCAGCTTGAAGCTTGCCCAGGGCTGTCTGTTTGCGTAATCCACCTTATGTCCGGCCCTGATGGAGGCAGTTGAAACAGTCTCGCGGCCCTGACCACTTTATTGTTCTTTGACGTCTCTTACGTGCTATGATGACACCCCCCTGCTTTTTCATTGGGGGGTGAGGATATTGAGGGGAGGATGGTGCATCGGTTTTTTCTTGCCCCAATGGTTTTTTGCTTTCGTTAGCTAAGACGTGAGGTATTTTTCGTTGTGAACCAAGTTCGGTATAGTCCCTTCTAGGATTTTCCAGGTGCTATATAATCATGTATCCTCTCACCTCCTGCGTTCCAGCGGAGAATACAGGTTTAGATTAGAAACCTCAAGACCCGCTCCCAGTAGGTTAATCTGAGCGTGTTTAATCGCCGTTATGCGTCTGCCGTTGTTGAATAGTTCTCTGTTTCATTTTCTAGCGTCGCGTCGGCAATTTAACCACTGCCCTTTGGGAAAGGTGCCTGTTAGTAGACTGCAGCAATTATTACAGCCTAGATAGCCCTAGATAGAACAAGTGACCTGAAGAAGAGTGTCATCATGGGACTTGGCCTCTCCTAGTTTTGAAGGGTTCTCATTATCCATCTGTATTTTTTTGCAGAAGGGAGATTGATACCAATGTTATGGTCCTTGAAGGTGAGAATCCTCGACTTAATCACTCCCAGAGTCTTTGACGTTGGTTGTTTCTTCGCTCTTTTTGTGGCCAGGAATTTGTTTTGTACTCTGATATGAGATTTAATAATTTTCCTCATGTTTACCATATTGAGTGTAATTGAAATTTCTCATCGTTTTGAACTTCATATTGTTTTTGCTGCCCACTGAAAGATTTGGTTTTTTTGATGTCGGCCTGGAGCCTTGCAGTGTCTGCATGGAGGACACTGTCATGCAGGAGATTCGGGTTGTCATCTGAAAAGGAAGACACGGGTGTGTGTGGCTGACATCCTTGTCCTATGTTGGATATGAGGATATTTGAGGAACAAGATGGGAGCTATGTACTGTGCCTTGTGGAACAGAGCTTTTCACCGTAGCTTAAGAAGCTTTTCAACGATAGAGCTTGCCTCGGACCTTTACAATTGTTGACGGGACTACTCCTGTGTTTGTTAGTGAGGAAATTATATAGATCCCATCGACCGACTTTTCCTGTTATTCCTTTAGCGCGACATTTTGTGCGTATACGCCTTACGGTCACACTTTGTCGAAGGCTTTTGCAAAAGTCTGGTATATTTACATCTGCATTTCTTTTTGTTTCTAGTGATTTAGGACCTTGTCGTAGTGATCCTATGTAGTTTTTGAGCAAGACAGGGAGGGAAGCGACCTGGTTCTCTAAACCCTTGTTGCCCTGGGTTGTTGTAACTTGATGGGTTTTAGATGGGTGGTGATCTTGCTTCATTGGGACCCTCTTTCAAAGAATTTTTTATGATTTATGGGATGTTAGTGCTATTGCGTCTGTAGTTCTTTTGCTGTTGCTTTACTGCCCCCTTTGTGGAATGGGCTATGTCTGTTGTTTTTAGTAGACTACTCCAGAACGGCGGTCAGACCCCCATGTCATGCTCCCTCTCCATAGGATGGAAAAAAGGTGTGAGATTGGGGCTTCTTGCTAGAGTTCTTGATGAAAACAGCTAGTTCCTTGAGTTCTGGGCCTGGTTGGCAGGGGGCAGCCAGTCAGAGAGCGGCCCCCCAGAATGTGCGATGAGGCATGTCATTTTATGGCCTGTTCGAAGTCATTTGGCGTCACAGGTCAGCGAATACATCGGATAGGCTTTGGTGTTGTTAATCAAATTTTGTGCTTCTCTAAAATAAAAATTCATTTTGATCTTCGACTCTTCAAGCTCTGGTTAGCGGCTTGCCCTTAAAAAAAAACATGAGTCATCATATTCGGGACTTGAGTTGCTCACTCATTTCATTCCCCCCCCCCCCGGTGTCATCTGTGTAGGACCCATCTTGTTTATGTAGGGGCCCCTAATATGGACCGTTTGCGTTCTCGATTTTGATTTGGCATAGGAGAAGAAATACTTTGGTGGCGGTTTCTTTCGATTCATTTATGGCTTTTAGTTCTTCCCGCAACCGATTCCTGACTCCTCTAAAGGATTTTTTTAGCTTAAGTTCGATTGCTTGCTATTTCTCCTGAAACAAGTGTCTTCTCCCTGCGCATCATATTCAGATATATTGAACCATCTTTTAGCCGCTCCTGTTATTCTTTTCCGTCGCCTGGTTAAAGGGGCGCCGCCTGGGTCTCTTTCTATTTTACATCTACTCCTCCTTTTTCTTAGGGGAATAAGCCTTGTCATACACTCGAGGTGCCACCGAGGTTAATCTGTTTCTAGGATATTCGTTTGGGGTCTGTTGTTGTTAGTATATCTTCACCAGCTTATATCGGTTTGGACTTGGTTTTATCTTTTCTTAGGTCCCAATTTATTGTTTTTGCTTATTGAAGTTGAATTTGGTGATGCTCCCTCCGTGTCATAGACTACAGTTTGTCGGTTATGCGCTGGGGCTCCAAGAATTCATGTCTCGGAACCTCAATTATGTTTGTGATCCTGGGTTGGTATAGTTGTTTTTGTATTTTTTCGGGTGACAATTTCGTATCAGATCATCTTTGTTAGTGAAGATGACGGTCTCCTAAGTGTATTCTCCAAGTCTTTGTTTTACCTGGAGTTTACCTGGACGGGCAGTTTCGGGGGTCGGTGACGGTTCAACGCCCCCGGGCCAGGTCTCCTGTGACCAGGCCCTCCATGGTGGAATCAGCGCCCTGAATCAAACGGCCTGATTGCTGCTGGCCATCACTGCACGCAAACCAACGTAACGAGCCAACAGCCAGGGCTCCTGATCAGGAACTGACTTTAGGGGCTTGTCCAGTGCCAGCTTGGAGACCATGCCAGGGCGTTCTGTTGGATAATCCCCCTTATGTGTGCTGGGGACGAAGGGGCAGTTGTTTTTTGCAACAGTTTTCGAGGCCCCCGATGACACTCTATTGTATGGTCTCTTCTTAACGTGCGGCTTTTGTGACACCCCTGCCTTTTTCATTGGGGGGAGGTGGATGGTGCCTGCTGCATCTTGGCCTGCATCGTCTGCGCCAAGTCTTTTGCTTTCGTAGATCTCTTAGTGTGTGATTTTAGGTCCGGTGCAAGTTCCGGTACTAGTCCCCTCTCTAAGATTTTCCAGGTGTATCATAATCATGTTATCTCTCTCCCTCCTGCTTTCCAGGGAATGAATACAGGTGAGAAACCTCAAGCGCATCCCATGAGTACATTCATTTGAGGTGTTTTATACTCACTCCGTTATGCCGCCGCACGTGAAAGTTCTCTGTCATTTTCACTAGGTCGGAATTGAATTTCACCTGCTTGAAAGGTGCTGTTTAGAGTGCAGCAAATTTCCAGCCTCTAGATAGAACAAATGATGACCCCTGAAAGAGTGTCATCATGGGCTTGGCCTCCCTAGTTTTGTGAAGGCTTCTCATGATCATCCTCGTCATTTTTTCTAGCAGATGCGGTTATTTGATACAAATGTTTATGGTCCTTGAAGGGTGAGATCCCCGACCATAACACCTCCCAGGTCTTTGACGCTGTTGGTCTTGTTTCGCTCTATTTGTGGCCAGCAATTTGTTTTGCCTAACTCGATGCTATGAAGATTCTAATTTTCCTCATGTTTACCATATATCTGAGATAATTGAAATTTCTCATCGTTGAACCTTCATATTGTTTCTGCTGCCCACTGGAAAGATTTGGTTGAGTCGCTGGAGAGAGCCTTGCATTAAGTGGTCTGGCAATGGAAGACATGTCATGCCAGAGTATTGGTGTGTACATTGCCAAAGGAAGACACGTTGCTGCTGCTGTCCTGTCTGCTCCTGTGGTCTGACATCCTTGTCTATGCTTCGCGAATATATGAGGGGGCATTGATGAAGGATGAGACGGAACAGATGGGAAGTAAGTAGTTAGATACTGTGCCTTGTGGAACAGAGGCTTTTACACCGTAGCTGCCTGGCCTGCCTCGGTTACTTTACTGCTGTTGACGGACTACTCTCTGTGTTTCTGGTTAGTGAGGAAAGAAAGGGGAGGAAATTCTAGATCCATCGACCACCGACTTTTCCTGTTATTCCTTTTAGCGCGCACATTTTGTTCCGCGATTACGCCCATGGCTCAAACTTGTCGAAGGACTTTTGCAAAGTCTGTATTATATTTTAACATCATGCATTCTTTTTGTCTTCTAGTGCAATTTAGGACCTTTGTCGTAAGTTAGGCTATTTTATTTTGCTGGTTTAATTGATTTTGTGCAGAGATTTAAAAGCTCGTAGTTCGAGTGTGGATTTATCATCATCAGAGTTGCTCCTTGCCGTGTTATTACTTGCAACAATATTATTTGCTCTATATTCCTCCATTTTTAGGTTTGCCTTAAGTTGGATTGGATTGAAATCCCCCAGGAGCAGGAGGCATGATTGTTGGGTGCAGGGAGAGGAGAGGAGCCAGTGCGAAAAGATTTCTCCAGACAGTGCAGTGGCGTCAATTTTAACAGCTGTCTGGAAATGCTGGGGAATGTTGCAGCCGAGTAAGGCTCTGTAGGACCTACCAACAATGACTAGGTTTTGGTCAAGTTCTCGACCCCCCTTTACTGCCTAAAACTTCTCCACTACGTCATTTGAGGCATTAAGCAGTTTGTTGCAAAACAAGTGACTCCTGCATTGTACAGGCCAAACCCCCCCCTCCTCCCTTTTGCATGTCTTCACTCTGTAACATCTGTATTGGTTGTTACCTGGGGTCCATATTTCGTTATGTCCACAGTTGATCCTTTATGTAGGAGGTCCTCAGTGAAAAGCCGCGAACATTGCCTTTGCCTACTGCAAGCTAGTCCACGGATGAAAGGTTTATATTATTTTGTTGTTTGTTGCCTGGCTTTAGGACCCTGGTATATTTGCCAAAGAAAGGCTATGTGTTGTCGGATAGGGTGGTTTTGTTGGCTACTGGGGGGGGGGGGGGAGATTTATTTTTTTTCCGGCATTAGTATCTGTATCTGTTTGTTTGGAGTGGAAGGACATCCATCGAACTGTGCGTTCCACTTCCAGGATACAATAATGACTGGATTATTTGGTGTGTACGATATTTCATGCCATTTCCTGCCAGTTTTTTTTCCTTCCTCGGAACTAAAAATCCTCTCCCTCTTGAGTGGCGGTGGATTGCTGGCTACCCAGGTTATATCCCATGGCCTGGATGTTTTGTCATCTTTTATGTCACCTTTAGATGGTAATGCATCGGCAATTTTTAAGTTATAGTCACATGTATTTCCTGTACTGAAGAAAGAAAAGAAGTACACATATTTCAGGGTGAAAAATGAAAAAAAAAAAGTTACAGGAAGCGAGAGTTTGCATTTTCCTGTTGTCATCTGGGCATGGATTTTCTAGGGGTCGGTCATAAGTTGCATGTCCCATCTGTTTTATCCAGATTCCCTTGCCAGCAGATACCAAGTGCATTGTATGGTGCATCAGGATTTTGCGTTTCCCGTTTGCCTTGGGTTTTAGGTGAAGGGGTGGAAGGCGGGGGGGATGGTGGAATCCCAGTACTCTTTTACTATCTCCCTAGCTACATTCCTTGGGTGCACGACCCTACCAGTTGGTTTTTTGGTAAATTTATCCTTCACTATTTTGCTATTGGCTAGGTCCTCTATTGTTTGCTATTATTTCCTGCGGTATTTCTAGTTTTTGCAATATTGGTTTTATCTTAATCTTTGACTACACTTGTTTCCATACTATGGCTTTCCTGTCCCCCCTATGAGCGCGTCATTTATATGTATTACTTCCTGCCGGTATATAATTCCCCGCTACCTGCCGACAAAATCTCCAGCTTACCATTACTTGTCTCCCAGGACTGTATCTCCAGCTCTTCACCTTTCTGTCCTCCCAGGAACAGCACACCCAGCCTTCACCATTCTGTCTCCCAGGACAGCACTATCAGGCCCCACATTGATTTACTGATCCCAGGACATCACCTCAAGCACTTACTGTTTGTGGACTACATGGCCAGTATCAAGGGACACAAGAAGTACCATTCAGCCCCAGACTTTTTATGTTCCCCATCTGTTGTAGGGAGAAAGAGAAAGCTTCCAGGTTTTCTATTGAAAGCGGCTGTGATATGTTATCCTCTATTTAATAACCTTGTGAATTTTAGTCCACAGAGTTTCCTCATTTGGGCATACCCAAAAACACATTACTCTGTTGTAATACTGCTTTTGTAGCTAGTTCTGGGGATTTCTGCACAAGGCGGCTCCACCGTCTGGCCGTACGTCGGCGTTCCAGCGTGGACACCAATTTCCACAAAAAATGACAATTTATCCAATGTGGAAGACCGTTTGATATTGACTGACCACAGACTACACACAGATTATAATGTTTTGAATGGTTGATTTTGACTGTATTCTACTAGACTACCCCCCTCTTGAATATTATATATTAATAACCTTAATGAAGCTCTAGCTATTTGTATTCTGCTTTCTAACTCTTTTGTATATTGCGACAGCTTACCGTCAACAATTTCTCTGATTTTTAATGTTTGTGTTTATAAGGGGCGCCTCAACCCCTTCCGTTTACAGTCTGTTTATTTGTCCAATCGAAACTGTGTGAATACCAAGTCCCGGATATTTGGGACCAGTCAAGGGTGTTCGGACCAGTCTGGGTTCGGACCAGTCAAGGGTCTCGGACCAGTCAAGGCGTTCGGACCAGTCGTCATCTGCCTCTGCTCAGTGGCGTCACTTATTTAAAAACATATGGTCGGTGAATTTGGAGCTAACACATGAAGTGATCTTACTGGAAATTATCTACCCGAGTAATTGTGATTTGACTGAGCAAAAGTATAACTTGCGCTGTTGAGAGCCCGGTGGGGGTGATTGATCTTGGCAGCTCCTACAATGCCGTAACGGACGACCTCTTTGTTTATCAGTCGCTGTTATCTGGCCTTTTCTATTTTAGATTTTTCCATCTCCCACCACAATAAATGCTATATTATCACTATAGTTGTCATGGCGCAAATTTTGGAGGGAGGACGGCTTGTCTGTAGAATAATTGCTTCTCGTTGTGTATATTTCGGAACCGACTTGGTAACTACAGGTTATATGAACAATATTCACAGTAAACGTTCTCGTATTTCACAAGAAAAAGAAACTAATGAAAGTCACTCCACTCCACTAAGTACCATTATAATACTGGTTAGTTGCTATTCAACACTGTATTCTGCTATTCACTGCGATTATCACTAGATTATATGCGAGTACACTTGCCATGCCAGGAGGAGAATTATTAAAAAAAGGCTGACCTGTGGTAAGTTTTATGGCGACTTCTGGCACCTGCCCTCTATAGGCCTTATCACTTCAATTCACAATTAAAGGCCCTAAAATCTGAGAATTCATTACCAATGAATATAAAGAAAACATTCTGGAAATATAAACACAAATGCAGTATATGTGATCCTTGATTGACAAGTTTCACCCACACAGTGGGCTTTTTCAAGGACACACACGGTAACTTACTGTGGGTTGCGAAGGTACGAGGAGTATTTATAGTCATTGCAGAATGTTGAGGTCAGGTGAGTGAATGCTGCATCTGATGGATTCTACCGGGTGGGGGAGTTATAGAGTCTTGGGTAGCTTGGCCCAGGGTATTGCGACAGTGTAGACCTTCTGCAGTTGTTCTATGTTCTTATGTGGGATAGCGATGAAGTAGAAGTTTCTTGGCGTGTGAGTGGCTCAGCTATGTTATAGAAGCCCAATTGTCTCTGGTTGAATTGAAAATTGTTGGTTATAGAGGATAAGCGGAATGATTCCCAGGATTCTTCTGTATTGAGTTGTTGTCTTCTGTTTTGCTCATTGGCTATAAGTCTTGAGTTTCTGTTGTTAATTAAATGGTTTGCGTGTGAAATTGCCGATGTTGTACACAGGCATTCCTTGTATCGTCAGTCCTTGCCTTGCAATGGTTGTTCTGCAAATGCGTGTTTGGAGGTCTCTTGATGTTTCGCCCACATAATTTTGTTGAGTCATTTACAAGGGATTATGTATACCCCTGCAGAGGATGGAGGACTTGAGTCCTGTTACATACTGGTGATGTCCTTGATGGTCGTGGTGCTGCCGAGGTATATACTTGGAATGATGTATTGGAAAAGATGTTGGAAACATGTTTTTTGGCAATGGAGGTTGTTGGGGAGGACTATGAATCTTTTCTCGTACCTTCCGTGTGTGGACTGAAAAAGCCCACTGTGTGTGGTGTGAAACGTTGTCAATTAAAGGATCACATTATACTGCCATTTGTGCTTTATATTTCCATCTGTGTGGGTTAATTTTACACCCATTTATTTCCAAAAGATACATCTGTTTATCAAAATTAAGGTCTATTTCAAAAATCACCATACTCACCCACAACCAAATAAATACTGAAATTAATTGCTATTCTTATAAATTGCTATATCTAAATATTTCTCATAATTGTATCTCTGGAAATTAATTTAACCTGAGACCTGCGGCTTACCTGGAGTTTTACCTGGAGAGAGTTCGGTGTGTCAACGTCCCCCGCGGCCCGGTCTGCTGACAGGCTCCTCCTGGTGGATATCAGAGCCTGATCAACCAGGCCCTGTTGCTGCTGGCTGACACGCAAAAACCAACGATTTACGAGCCACTGCCCGGACTTGATCAGGAACTGACTTTAGGTGCTTGTCCTGTGCCAGCTTGAAGACTGCAGGGTGGTTGATTGGTCAATCCCCTTTATGTGTTGCCTGGGAGGCAGATTGAACAGTCTCGGGCCCTGACATTATTGTAGGGTCTCTTAACACTGCTAAGTGACACCCCTGCTTTTTTTCATTGGGGGGTTGGTGCTGCATCGTCCTTGCCCAGAAGTCTTTTGCTTTCGTAGTGAACAGGGATTTTTCGTGTGCAAGTTCGGCTACTAGTTCCCCTCTAGGATTTTCCTGGTGGATATAATTCTTGTATATCTCCCCTCCTGTAGTTGTTCCAGGGAAAAATACAGGTTTAGGAACCTTCAAGCCGCTCCCAGTAATTGAGGTGTTTTATCTTCCGTTTATCGCCTCTGGAAAAGTTTCTCTGTTACATTTTTTCTAGGGCGGCAATTTTTCATTTCACCGCCTTGAAAGGTTGCTGTTGTGTGCAGCAATATTCCAGCCTAGATAGGAAACAAGTGACCTGAAAGAGAGTGCATTCCATGGGCTTGGTGCCCTCACTAGTTTTGAAGGTTTTCTCATTATACCATCCTGTCATTTTTCTTAGCCAGATGCGATTGATACAATGTTACTGTCCTTAAAGGTGAGGATCCTCGACATGATCACTCCCAGGTCTTTGACGTTGGTATTATCGCTCTATTTTTGTGGCCAGGACAGGGCCCAGAAATTTGTTTCGTACTTCTGATGGAAAAATTTTAATTTCCTTCTGTTTACCATATCTGAGTAATTGAAATTTCTCATCATTGAACAACTTCATAATTTGTTATTCTGCCAAGCCCACTGAGAGATTTAGTTGATTGTCCGCCTGGGACCTTGCAGTGTCTTGGCAATGGAACAGACACTGTTTCATGCAGATATTCGGGGGGGTGTCATTACTGCAAAGGAAGACACGGTGCTGTGGCTGACATCCTTTAGTTCTATTGTCGGATATGAGGGATGAGAGGAACAGATGGGAGAGCGGGACTGTGGCCTTGTGGAGGGAACAGTGCTTTTTCCACCGTAGCTGGCCTCGGGGACTTTACTCTGTTGGACGGGACTAACCTCTCTGTATTCTGTTAGTGAGGAAATTATAGATCCATCCGACCAACTTTTTATGTTATTCCTTTTAGCGCGCATTTTGTTGCGCTATTACGCCATGGTCACCACTTTGTCGAAGGCTTTTGCAAAGTCTGTATATATTACATCGCATTTCTTTTTTTTTGCCCTTTCTAGTTGCATTTAGGACCTGTCGTAGTGATCAAAATAGTTGAGACCAGGGACAGGGAAGGAAGCGACCTGGTTCTAAAAACCCATGTTGCCCTGGGGTTTGTTGTAACTGGAAGGGTTTCTAGATGGTGGTTGATCTTGGCCTCATTAGGGGGACCCTTTCAAAGATTTTTATGATTGATATAGGGGCATGTTAGTAGCTATTGGTTCTGTAGTTCTCTTGCCTGTTTGCTTTACTGCCCCTTTTAGTGGGAAGTGGGGCTGATGTCTGTTTGTTTTATAGGTGTCTGCGGGAACGAACCCCCCGTGTCCATTGCTCCCTCTCCATAGGATGGGAAAAAGGCTCGTTGATAGAGGGCTTTCTATGCAGTTCTTGGTGAAAAAAACACGAAAGTTTCCATGGAGTCTGGCCCTGGGGCCCAGGGAAGTGCATGGGCATTATGCCCCCGACCATTTTATCGCGAAACGAAAAAAATTTTGTCGAAAAAATTCACAAACTGAGTTAATCTTATAGGAAAATATAGCTTAACCTCTCTGGCACACAATGGTATCCACGAATCATTGTTCTTTACGGACAATTCCTACAAGGAAATTTATGGTCATTTAAATTACAACCCTAGGGTTACGTAACCCCACTTGCGGACAGGTGTGCTCACCTGTCGTCAAATATTGTATTTTTTTTTCCGTTTTTTTTTTTTTCCCGTTTTGTATTTAATGTTTATTATTCTTTCTAAGATAATTAATTGGACGATTTCTGGCATCATATACATTGGGCGGGACCTTGTTTTACGTAGATGTTCCATACCAACCAGGAACCTTCCCGGACCCCACCATTTGCTGGACGTCATGGGAAAAATTCCAGTCTCGGGGTGGCCGGGGCAATAATATGGCTCAATTATAACGACTCATTATAGGCCTCTACGGCTTATTTATTCTATTTTTCACCAATTGATTATAATATGACATATTAAAACAATATTAAAAATCTAACCAAAGAAATCATGGGGGGTAAAATTAACTCCAGAATGAATTAATCATATGGCATATTCCCAGAGCGCTCCACGGGGAATAATTAGATTCCCTTCTCTGAGGAGGGGCTGCTTACTTTTCCATTCTCTTTTCTTTCCCACCTCCTGGGTCCTTATATTCAAGAAGAAACGGACAGGGTAACTATGATATTTACACTCCCGTTAATTGCAGAAATAAGGGACTGAGGGAAAAAAATTGTTATTTTCCTCGAAAAAAAAAAAAAAAAAAAAAAAAAGGTTTGGGTGGTCCGGCTGTTTCGCGGATTTCTCGGAAAGTAATTTATTCACATTAATTGAGGCAAGTTAATTCGTTAATAAATAGCAGGGAATGTAAGGAAAATTCACAGAGGAGACACATAAAAACGAAAAATTGTGTTACAAGCTTAATGGTTTGCTTTTCTGAGATATTAATAATTTGTTTTTTATTTATGTGAGGGCAAAAGTCAGATATTTGGCTGAAAGTCAAAACCATACAAAATTTGTTTTTTTTAAGAATGAAGAAAGGATAAATTACAGAACATCTAACCGTTAGAGATACAGTTTAACATTGTTTTATGCGTAGATAATGCCAAAACAACTTCTCCAAGTCCCATGTCGAAGTTACTATTCAATATGTATGATTATTAGTAAATAATTTTTTTCTCAGTTGTTTTTTGAGCTATCTTATTGAAACTTGGTCACATTACTATTGAAAGGTGCTTCTTTACGTACAAAAAAAATGAAAGAAATCGAACGAAAAATAAAAAAGTTCATGTGTGGACGTAAGGTTCCCCCTTGAGTAGCTCACTCATTTCCTTGCTGTCATCTGTGTAGGACCCATCTTGTTTAAGTAGGGGCCCAATACTGGACGTTGTTCTCGATTTTGATTTGGCATAGGAGAAGAAATACTTTGGGTTTCTTTCGATTTAATTTATGGCTTTTAGTTCTTCCCGCGATTCCTGACTCCTAAAAGATTCTTTTAGCTTAAGTTCGATGCTTGCTATTTCTCTGACCAGTGTCTCCCTACGCATTTCAGATATATTGACCTCTTTTAGCCGCTCTGTTATTCTTTTCCGTCGCCTGTAAAGGGAGCGCCTGTCTCTTTCTATTTTACATCTACTCCTCCTTTTTCTTAGAGGAATAAGCCTTGTGCATACATCGAGTGCCACCGAGTTTAATCTGTTCTGGGCATAAGTTGGGTCTGTGTTGCTTAGTGTATCTTCCCAGCTTATATCGGTTAGGACTTGGTTTACTTGGTCCCACTTTATGTTTTTGTTATTGAAGTTGAATTTGGTGAATGCTCCCTCGTGACTAGTCTCATTATGTCGATCTGGGGCTCCACGCATACATGTCTGAACCTCAATTATGTTGTGATCTGAGTATATTGTTTTTGATATGGTGACATTTCTTATCAGATCATCATTGTTAGTGAAGATGAGGTCTAGTGTATTCTCCAGTCTAGTAGGCTCTATTGTTTGCTGGTTTAAATTGGATTTTGTGCAGAGATTTAAAAGTTCGTGTGAGTGTGAGTTTTCATCAGAGCTGCCTCCTGGTGTTATTACTGCAACAATATTATTTGCTATATTCCTCCATTTAAGGTGCCTTAAGTTGAAATTCCCCAGGAGCAAGATGTTGGGTGCAGGAGCTGGAAGATCAAACTTTGTTATTTTTTAATTACGTTACCTAACATAATACTCCATTCTACTGAATGTACAGCAATGCATGGAACCATATGCCCTGTCTTTGTAATACTCACTAGAGCTTAATTGTTATCTGTTTACAATAATGTTTAAGAATGCTTAGTTAATCTTAAGCTAATTTTAAGCCTGTCCATAATGATCTGCATACAAGGGGCTTTGGTATGCTGCACTCAATTGTATTCTTTTGTACTTTTCTGTATCATGTTCAAATTAATAAATAAATAAATAAATCTCTGAATCCTGGTTGGATGATACGGTGACTGACGACAAGGTCAAAATAGAAGGTTAACAAATAAAATGCTAGATAGGAACAAAAAGGGTGGTGGAGTTTTTTTTTTATATTTTATTTAAAACATACAATACATTATATAAATAAAAGTGTACAGTATTGGATCATACATAGCCAATATAAATTCTTCATTATCTAAACACACTGTATGCTTTACTTTGCCCTTACACAAAATTTCCCTCATCACCCGTACAGTTCATCCCTTAACACTTATGCTAAATACAAGTTTATACAATACTGGGCATGACAGCAATAAAAAACAATGCAATATTCAGTAATATATCAAATATATACACTTCACTCAACTTATAGATGTATTATGCCATTAAACATAATTCCATTAAAACAATATAAGACTGTGTAATTAATACAAAATAAAAACAATCCTCTTACCCCTTCCCATCTGCTAATTACAATATATACACTGAAAAACTGCATTCAGTAAAAATTCAAACAGTAACCTACACCCCCCCCTTTAACCCCATTTCACCATATTGTATAACAACTCACCATTGTTCACTTAATTAACTACTCGACAATAGTTATAAAACCTACTGCTATCCTAACATCACTGTTGTGATAGAAACACAGGCCTTATCTCTAGGCTTTATTGAACATAGAATCTTCATAGTACTTCTGCAGCAACAAAATATAATGACTAGTATATCTAATAACTGCTTCTACAGGGATGGTGATGTCTTGCATATGTCAAGAGAAAAGTTATAACTACAGGCCACATTTTTAAACTTACCATGTAATCTGCATCACTAATATATGGATATAAGAGAAGAGAATCACACACCATGTGTTGGCGCCCATGACACACACCAAGCTGTTGTTGTTGTTAAGGGCCCTGAGAGGTGGTGCAGTATTATCCTGCTTCTGCTTCCCACAGGAGCAGTATCACTACAATCTCCCCTTCTAAAATATCAGAGACAGTAATCTCCCAAACTGTTAGGTGGGCGACGTACACGTCCCGACCTTCGTAGCCCTTGAGCCTCTTCACCAGGTTCAATATTTTCCAGCGGGGTTTAACTAACTGCTGGAGCAGAATCCTCTATTTCCGAAGAGGTAGACTCAAGGGGTTTTCCAGGAGAAAACGAAGCATCTTTCACATCTATTAGTGTATCTTGAGATTCCACACTAATGGGGATTACAACTGGGGCTAAACGTCTTGTAGATACTGTAGTCTCTTCACCATTTTGGTAGCGAATGTGGGCGTAATGTGGATTAGCTTGCAGGAGCTCTACCTCTTCCACTAAAGGATCCGTCTTGTTCATCCTACGGAGACTCTTCAGGAGAACGGGTCCAGGATGGCATAACCAAGTGGGCACGGAGGCTCCCGTAGAGGAACGACGTGAATAGTTGAGGAGTCTTTCATGAGGGGTTGCATTAGTAGCTGTGCACAGCAATGATCTAACAGAGTGAAGAGCATCAGGTAGGACAGTTTGCCAGTGTTGAACAGGTAGATTGCAATGACTTCAATGTCATTGTAACTGCCTTCCATATAGTACCATTGAACCGCTCCACTTGACCATTGCCTTGAGGGTTGTAGCTTGTTGCTCTGCTGCAGGCAATACCTTTGCTAGCCAAAAACTCCTGAAGTTTGTTACTCATGAACGAGGATCCCCTGTCTGAATGGATATAAGCTGGCATACCAAAAATAGAGAACAACTGTGAAAGACAACTAATAACAGTTGAAGCAGTCATATTTGCACAGGGGAACACAAAGGGAAACCTTGAATATTCATCTACTATGTTAAGGAAATATCTATTCTGATTTATGCTTGGTAGAGGTCCTTTGAAATTTATATTCAGTCTCTCGAAAGGCTGGGTGGATTTTATGAGATGAGTCTTCTCTGGCTGATGAAAGTTTGGCTTGCACTCTGCACATACTCTGCATGCTCTGATCACTTGTCGCACATCTCCCACCGAGTAGGGCATGTTCTTTTATTTGACAAAATGGTACAGGCGCGTAACTCCTGGGTGACACAAAGCCTTGTGGAGCGCTGAAAGTGATTGCAAATCATGACAAGCTGCTCCACAGTAGGACCTAGAGAATGCATCAGGTGAGATGTTCTCTTGACCCGGTCAGTACAGAATATCAAAGTCATAACACGATAGTTCCATCCTCCAGCATAATATCCTGTCATTCTTTATCCTACTTATGTGCTTCTTGTCGAACATATACATCACAGACCGTTGGTCAGTCCTTATTATGAAATGTCTACCAGTTAAACAATGCCTCCAGTGGCGAACTGCTTCTGTGATGTCCTGGGCTTCCTTTTCTACAGCAGCGTAACACTTCTCTGATCCTTGAAAAGTTCTCGAAAAGAAGGCTACTGGACGTCCTGCCTGAGATAAGACTGCAGCAATGGCAATGTCAGATGCATCCGTTTCCACTTCGAATGGTAGGGACTCATCAATGGCTTAAACTACTGAGTTTTCAATGTCCTGTTTGAGGGTATGGAGAGTGGCTTCTGCTTCCTTTGTCACAGGAAATGTGGTAGCACTCAATGGGCGGACTTTACTTGAATAGTTGTAGATCCATTGTGAGTAATAAGCAAAAAGACCAAGAGTTCTTCGGAGTGACTTTTTGTCTTGAGGCATTGGAAGTTCCCGTAGAGGTCGTAGTCGTTCAGGGTCTGGGAATATTGAACCTCCTTCCACTGCATAACCAAGGATGCTAAGCCTTTTAGTTGAAAAAGTGCACTTGTCCTCATTGTAACTGATATTTTTCTTATTGGCGGCTTCCAAAAACTTATCAAGGTTTGTATCATGCTCCTCCTGGGTCTTGCCACAAATGGTAACATTATCTAAATACGCATAAGTTCCCATGAGTTGC
This sequence comes from Cherax quadricarinatus, assembly GCF_026875155.1. NCBI lineage: Eukaryota > Metazoa > Arthropoda > Malacostraca > Decapoda > Parastacidae > Cherax > Cherax quadricarinatus. Next base: position 37,215,852 of record NC_069452.1, on the reverse strand, counting down.
TCTTCCTGAATGAGTGAATCCATAATTCGTTGGAAGCAGGCTACCCCATTGGTGACTCTAAAAGGGACTCTGGTAAACTGATACAGGCCATCACTAGCCTGAAACGTTGTGTATGGTTTATCTTCATTCCTTATAGGGACTTGATGATAGGCACTCTGTAGATCAATTGTGCTAAATACATAGTACTGAGCAATTTTGTTCACTGTATCATCAATTCAAGGTAGAGGGTACCCATCAAGAAGTGTAAATTTGTTGATTGTCTCAGAGTAATCGATAGCCAGTCTCCATTTCGTATAATCATCCTTAACAAGAAAAACCTGTGCACGCCAAGGGGAATTACTCGGTTCTATAATACCCTCCTTCAGCAGCCTCTGAGTTTCTTTCTCAATGAACATCCGATCCTCGTAAGAATAGCGGCGTGACTTAGCTATCCCCTAGATCCAAATACTTGGACTTTGCAACATTAATTTTCATCCCTGTAGCCTCACCATAAACGTCTATCACCCTTCCTACCTTATGTAAATCCCTCACATCCCTCACCAAGACATTCGTATCATCCACATAACCCACTATACCCGACCCCCCTTCTCGTGCAATACCAACCTTCCCTCTCGTTATACTCCACCTAACTGCCCTATAAAAGGGTTCCTGAAGACATGCAAACAATATTTGCGACAGAGGGCATCCCTGTCGCAAACCCCTTCCCATCTGTATGCTAACACCTAGTCTTCCATTAACCTGTACTCTCATAACTGCACCCAGATACAAAGTTTTTGCCCAAGAAACAATTTCCCTCCCGAAATCCATCCAACGCATGAAACTCCATAATGCATCCCTCTCTACACTATCCAATCCAAAGCCAAAACACCCCTGCCCCCTCCCCCCTATGCTCTATAAAACTCCTAATAACTCCATGCCCTTCATGCATTGACCTACCCGGTATTCCATATTGTCCTCTGTCAATTACTTTACCTAACACCTGTTTGATTCTGTTTCCTAATACCCTTGCAAATAACTTATAATCACCGCACATAAGCGATATTGCATGGTAATCCTCTACCGTGGTCTGTCCACCCTTCGGCACTAATACAACAACAGCAGTCCTTTGCTGCTCACCCATTTCCCCATCATCCTTCATTACATTGAACAATCTGACTAAAAATCTTCTCTAAACTTCCCAGTTCTTAACATGGAAATCATTAGGCAACCCGTCTACACCCGGTGCCTTACCTAAACTTGCACCAGCTATAACTTGCCAAATTTCCCCTTCCATAATCTGTCCTTCCAAAGTCTCCCTATCTGTACCATCAAGCTCACATTGCACATAACCTCCCATTTCCCTTAAAGCAGCATCTCGTATACCCACATGTTGTGCATATGACCTAAACCATGCATCGAGATATCCACTCATACCCTCAGTCGACATTAATACCTGCCCCTCCCTATACCCTCCCATCCCCAAATGAACAGTTAATCCCATCATCTCTGTAGCCCCTCTTCTCTTACGCTGTCCTCTCAACACACACGCCAAAGGTCTATCACCTAATAACACCTCCTCCAGCCCCGCCAAAACTCGCGCACCATCAAATCTTTCATTTTGCAAATCCCTAATACTCTCCTTTAATCCCTCAATATCTCCCACTGGATAACTAATACTCCCACGTTTGTAGCAAGCTCTTAACTGCCCCTCAAGATAAGATTGAAACCCATACTTTAACCTATTATATTCCCTCCCACTATGTACATAAAAGTCCTTAATACTTGATTTCGCCACCGAGTCCCACCAACTAACCAGATCACCATTCCCAGGCGCCTCTGCCTCCAACCCCTCCCAAAATTGTTTAAATGACTGTCTAAAATCTTCCTGCAACAACTTTACATTTAACTTCCAATACCCCCTACACCTTCATGGCAACCCCTCCCAACCTAAATCCACCAAAACACCCCTATGATCAGAAAATACCACATCCAAGACCCTCACACTACGTATTACTACCGTTCTGGGGACGTGCAAACGATCGAACCTAGCAGCATACTCACGCCTAATAAATGTGTGCTCAACCTCCCCCCCCCCCCACAAATATTGATCAAACACACCCCGGATAACAATTCTCCCAATTCTCCAAATGAGTGAGCTACTCAAGTCCCAATATGACTCAGTTTTTAGCAAGCCGCTAACCAGACTGAGAGTCGAAGATCAAAAGGAATTTTTTATGAGAGAGCCACAGAATTTGGTTAACACAAGCCTACTGATGTTATCCTGACGCCAAATGACTTCGAACAGGCGATAAATGACATGCCCATGCACTCTGCCCCAGGGCCAGACTCATGGAACTCCATGTTCATCAAGAACTGCAAGAAGCCCCTATCACGAGCTTTTACCATCCTAAGGAGAGGGAGCATGGATACAGGGGTCGTCCCACAGTTACTAAAAACAACAGACATAGCCCCACTCCACAAAAGGGGCAGTAAAGCAATAGCAAAGAACTACAGACCGATAGCACTAACATCCCATATCATAAAAATCTTTGAAAGGGTTCTAAGAAGGAAGATCCCCACCCATCTAGAAAACCATCAATTACACAACCCAGGGCAACATGGATTTAGAACAGGTCGCTCCTGTCTGTCTCAACTATTGGATCACTACGACAAGGTCCTAGATGCACTAGAAGACAAAAAGAATGAACATATAATATACATAGACTTTGCAAAAGCCTTCGACAAGTGTGACCATGACGTAATAGCACACAAAATGCGTGCTAAAGAAATAACAGGAAAAGTTGGTAGATGGATCTATAATTTCCTCACAAACAGAAGCCAAAGAGTAGTAGTCAACAGAGTAAAGTCTGAGGCAGCTACGGTGAAAAGCTCTGTTCCACAAGGCACAGTACTCGCTCCCATCTTGTTTCTCATCCTCATATCTGACATAGACAAGGATGTCAGCCACAGCACCGTGTTTTCCTTTGCAGATGACACCCGAATCTGCATGACAGCGTCTTCCATTGCAGACACTGCAAGGCTCCAGGCGGACATCAACCAAATCTTTCAGTGGGCTGCAGAAAACAATATGAAGTTCACCGATTAGAAACTTCAATTACTCCGATATGGTAAACATGAGGAAATTAAAACTTCATCAGAGTACAAAACAGATTCTGGCCCGAAATAGAGCGAAACATCAACGTCAAAGACCTGGGAGTGATCATGTCGGAGGATCTCACCTTCAAGGACCATAACATTGTATCAATCGCAGCTGCTAGAAAAATAACAGGATGGATAATGAGAACTTTCAAAACAGGGATGCAAATCCCATGATGACACTCTTCAGGTCACTTGTTCTATCTAGCTGGAATATTGCTGCACACTAACAGCACCTTTCAAGGCAGGTGAAATTGCTGACCTAGAAAATGTACAGAGAACCTTCACAGCATGCATAACAGAGATAAAACACCTCAATTACTGGGAGCGCTTGAAGTTCCTGAACCTGTATTTTCCCGAATGTGGGCGGGAAGGACACATGATTATATACACCTGGAAAATCCTAGAGGGGCTAGTACCGAACTTGCACACGAAAATCACTCAAAACGAAAGCGAAAGACTTGGCAGACGATGTAACATCCCCCCAATGAAAAGCAGGGGTGTCACTAGCACGTTAAGAGACCATAAAATAAGTGTCAGGGGCCCGAGACTGTTCAACTGCCTCCCAGCATACATAAGAGGGATTACCAATAGACCCCTCGCAGTCTTCAAGCTGGCACTGGTCAAGCACCTAAAGTCGGTACTTGACCAGCCGGGCTGTGGCTCATACATTGGTTTGTGTGCAGCCAGCAGTAACAGCCTGGTTGATCAGGCTCTGATCCACCAGGAGGCCTGGTCACAGACCGGGCCACGGGGGCATTGACCCCCGGAACTCTCTCCAGGTAAACTCCAGGCAATATTCCTATACAATGCCCAGCCCCCCTCGGTTCCACATCCTTACGCCTTATCACACAGTTCCAATCATCTCCTATCACGGCTACCCCCGGCAATCCACGCAAGTAGTAAACCAGCACATCCCTCACAAATTTATTCTTAACATGTACATCACCCTCTGCAAGGCCATACACACACACCAACGTCATCTGTACCTGACCCCATAATCCATCCACACGTATCACCCTCCCCTCCCCCCCTTCACAATGCATGACAACCAACGGGCTAGTTTCCTTTACCAAGATAGCCACACCTTTCACTCTGACTGCATGTCGACATACACCTTATATCCCTCCACCTTCAACTCAGAACCATGTCTATAATTATGCTCCTGCAAGAACACATCAACACCATGACGCTCCAAAAACTCTCTAAACCACTCACACTTTCTCTGTGACCTCAAACCACTGATGTTCAATGTAAAGCACTTAAAACCGACAAAGGGGGTTTCCCTCTTGACACTACTGTTTTGTCACCCGATCGCCTCATTGCACCCCCATCCCTCCCCCCCCTTTTTTTGCACTCTTACCCAACACCTGTCCCTGAGTGCCTTTTGAACCCCTCTGCATCGCATTCCGCCCATGTTTTCTTCCCTGAACGTTGTGCGGCGTAAGCACTTCATCTGAATCATAAAGCGCTGCTGCACACTTTCGTGTTGCACCTTCGACCTGCATCCCGTCATCCTGCTCATCACCATGATGAACCTCAACCTCCACCGTTCTCACCGACAAGGCAGCCTTGTCACACACCTTAGGACGAACTACCTTCGCCCCGCCGTCCTCTACAGCAGACCCAAGATCCAGGTGCGTGCCATCTTCCTTGTCAGGAAGATGGCACGGACCTGGTCTTGTTGCCCAAAATTTCCACAAACGTTGTCATTATCGATGTTTCCTCTTTGCTGTCATTCACTTCCGCAATGATCTCCTCCAGCGCTTGAACCACATCCAAGGAAGGGGAGTCCCCCCACTCGTAGCACCTGCAATCTTCTCCTCTTCCCTCTCAACCTTCTCACTCCATGATACACTCTGCGGAGGCAGTGTCGACAATGGCTGCTCTTGATCCACTCTCCTCTCCTTAACGCCTCTGCGTCACTGCCCTGCGTATGTCACAAATACCTTAGTTCTGAAGTCGTCCATCACCACATACGACGGTATAGGATGTCGTATCGTCATCTTCACAGAGTATGTACCCTCAGGTATCCCCATATACGGACCAGCTGACCACCTTCCTGCAGTGACCGCGTGTATCGCCCAGTATTTACTCATGGCGAACCGTATGTCAGATGCATCCGCCTTGAATGGCACATTCCTGATCTTCACCTAAGTGTAATAACTTGATACATCATGCATCCTCACCGTCACAGCATGATTCACAGGTATGGTCACTTCCTGGAACTTGTTCACCACACTCGCCGAGTTGAATTTAAGAAATATTCTCTTCGTGCCATTCAATGCAAGTCCACAAATCTCTTCATTAGCTATGCCATATGTTTCTTTGATTATTGCTGGTAGAAGTAACTCCGTAGACGGCCCTGTTACAGCTCCAATGGTTAATTCAATACAGACTGTATTAACCCAACACAGACAAGCCTGCACCATGTTGTGAAAATATTACTGCACCCAGTCAACACCAGGGGGCAGCAGCAGCACATGCCCTCTCTACTCAAGGGTTGAGAGACGAATGATTTAGATTTTGCCACCGAAGTGGCTAGTTTATTTTGCACCCCATATCCATCCTGTGGACGGTAGCGCGAGAGCATATGGATTCACAAAAGGCCTAGGAATTAGGCCCCAACGGGTTAACAGGAATACATATGGATTTATATCTACATATCTATAGTTCACTTATCTGTTACAAGCAAATTTAGGAAATTTGCTTAGTATATCTGGTATCTTATTTTCATTAATAAGATATCTTGACATGTCACACAGGTTATTATACTGTCTGTCTCTGTATTCCTCAATAAGTGGACAATTAAGCACACAGTGTTCAAGAGAGTGACCATATGCCTGATCACATAATTTACATTTAGTTTGATCATCATCTGTACGTCTCCCAAACTGCCAGAAGTACTTGTAACCAAGCCTAAGCCTGGCCACTACAACATCAGTCAGTACTTGTAACCAAGCCTAAGCCTGGCCACTACAACATCAGTCAGTCTGTCCACATTGCAAGTTGCTCCATAAACATACTTATCTACGTTCGTGTTATCACAGTGGGTTATAGATCTACTCAGGCTTCTAACTGCATTCCTATAACAATCATTTTCATTATTTACTGCTCTCCTAATATTATTCCTAATGCTAGACACAGTTATACCAAAGTTATATTCTACATTCTCCTTCTGGGTACTCTTCTTGGCTAACATATCAACTTTATCATAAAGGAGTAATCCAATGTGTGATGGGATCCATAGCAATTGTACATTAACTCCTTTGTCCCTAATTTTTGAGTATCTATACCTGGCTTCTCCAATGAGCATGTTTTTGGAGTCATTATATGAGTCAAGAGCCTTCAATGATGACATAGAATCAGTAATGATGATAGAGTCAAGCTCAGTGTCATAGGTTAACTTTAGCGCCATTAGGATTGCAAACAATTCAGTTTGCAGTGTAGACGCCCAGTTGTTAATTCTTATGCCTAACTCAACAAATTTATTATCGTTTTTAACAAGGGAGGTGGCAACGAGAGCAGATGCAGCCCTGCCAGAAGACTCCTGTTTAGATCCATCAGTGTATATAACTTGTGATAACTTATTACTACCAGCTAGGTGAGAAATTTCTTCTTGAGCAGTTGCTCTAACAAGAGATTTAAGGAAGGGATTACTAGCAATGAGCTTCTTGGGAGGGACTTGTAGGTATGTGATATTAAATGAACACATCTTCCATGGAGGGGTGAAATGCTCTTGTTGTCTACAGTGATACAGTTCATGAGACGAATGATGGTGGAGTATGTGCCTTCATTAGAAATGACTTAGCTTACAACCCAAGACCTGATTTAAATAACAATAAACTGGAGATTCTATGGTTTGAAGTGCTGCTTCCCAAGAGTAAACCCATCTTAGTAGGAACTAGTTACCGCCCTCCCACCCAAGACCAGTTCTTAGAAGACTTTTCCAGAGTATTGTCCGGACTTGAAAATAATTGCGAGACAATAATACTGGGCGACTTAAATATCTGTTTTCAGCAGCAAAATAACGGGCTATGCAAAAGGAATAAGCAAATTCTAGGTTTAAATAGTTACACTCAACTAATTAATACACAAACCCGGATCACACAGTTCTCAGCCACCCTAACTGACCACATACTTTGTAACCGCTCTGAGAACATTAGTCAGTCAGGCGTCATTACCACAGGTCTTAGTGATCATTTCAGGAAAATCACTAGGGATAAGATAGGCCTACACAGGACAATAAAAATGAGGTCAACTAGAAACTACAGTAAAGAAACACTGGTAAATAGGCTACACAATTGTGACTGGACAGTGATAACAAGTTGCACGGACGAAAACGATGCCTGGGAAAAATTCAAAACAGTGTTCACTACCATCCTTGATAATGTTGCACCAGTTAAAGAGGTTAGGATTAAACGAAGAACTGAACCCTGGATGACTACTGAGATATTAGATAATATGAAATTCAGAGACCAGTTGCTAAAAAGATTTAAAACAAACAGACAGGATATTGCAGCACTAAATGAATTCCATAGGGTGAGGAACAGAGTGCAGAGACTTATAAAAGGAGCAACGACAAAGCACTATTGCTCAAAAATTGAAGAATATAAGCATAACCCCAGAAAGCTCTGGCAACAACTAAAACAGTTGGGGTATAGCCATAAGCCAGTAGATAGGTCTAACATAGTACTCACTATCGATAATGAGGTATGCCACGAAACATCTAAGGTGGCAAATTGCTTTAATTCCTACTACACATCTGTTGCACAACACTAGTAAGTAAACTACCAGCTGCGTCAAATACCTTTAACACAGACTCTGATAAGTTTCAAACATATTATACCAATAAAGGGGTAACCCCAAACAGTTGTCAACTAGTAAGTGTATCTCATGACTTTGTGCATTAAGAACTAAGCAGGTTAAACCCAACTAAGAGCACTGGCCCGGATAACATCCCGTCTAAGTTCCTAAAAGATGGTGCTCCTGAACTATCAATCTATCATTCTATCAACCCGTACTGTACCGGATGAGCTCAAGGAGGCCTGAGTTACTCCTATCTTCAAGAAAAATAGTAGGTCTGATGTAAGCAACTATAGGCCTGTTAGTATACTCAGTATAATATCCAAAATTCTAGAGAGGGCGGTGTACTCTCAAGTAGTTAAGTACCTTAATGACAACAACATTCTCCATAGCTATCAATCGGGCTTTAGAAGATCTTACTCAACCAACACCTCCTAATTAATCTGAAGGATTACCTGAGAACTGAAATGTCAAAGGGGAACCTCATAGGTATGGTAACCTTAGACCTGCAAAAGGCCTTCGATACTGTCAACCACAATATATTATGTAAGAAACTTCAAGCTATCGGTATAGGTTCTGTAGACTGGTTTAAGTCCTACCTTAGCAACAGGAGACAAATTGTCAAAATCAACAAAACGGAATCAGAATCAATGTGACCTGACCTGACTAGGTTGAGTGCATTGGCTTGAGCCGGTGGGAGATTTGGACCTGCCTCGCATGGGCCGGTGGGCCTTCTGCAGTGTTCCTTCGTTCTTATGTTCTTATGAATCCCTGCCAATAGCATGTGGAGTTCCCCAAGGTAGTATTCTGGGTCCCTTATTATTCTTATGTTATGTCAATGACATGCCTATCAGTGTCAAGTGCAAACTCCTACTTTATGCAGATGACAGTGCTCTGTTAGTGTCAGGTAAATACCCACAAGATATAGCTAATGTTTTAACACTGGAACTGGAGTCCTGCAGCAAATGGTTAGTAGACAACTGAAGCCATTCTCTTTGGCACGAACATAAACTGAGAAAGGTAAATAATTTTAATGTCCATTGTAATGGGGAGCCCATCACTTTGGTTTCATCAGTAAAATATCTGGGAATCCCATTTGACCCGTGCATGTCAGGAGAATTGATAGGGAACAGTGTAGTAAAGAAAGCGAATGCCAGACTGAAGTTCCTGTATAGACAAGCACAGTGTCTACCTACTGAGGCTCGCAGGACCCTATGTCTAGCCCTTATACAATGCCATATGGATTACGCTTGCTCTTCTTGGTACTCTGCCTTGACAAAAAAACTTAAAGATAGACTGCAAATCACCCAGAACAAAATCGTAAGATTCATCCTGGGCCTGGGTCCAAGAGAACATGTAGGCCAGAATGAATTACAGCAGTTGGATATGCTGAATGTTGAAGACAGAGTAAAACAACTGAAGCTAAATCATGTTTATAAAATTGCTCACAAACAGTGTCCCGAAATTTTTT
>NC_069452.1:37190001-37205940 GCF_026875155.1 Cherax quadricarinatus | reverse complement strand
CGGACCCAACCTCGATTGCCCTGGACTCGTACCTGTCCCTCCATATATAACATAAGCACCCACGCTACCATTTCTTCCCTGAAACCCTGCTTCAATAATATAGCTAATAATGTTTCCCTATCCACATTGTCAAAAGCCTTTTCCCAATCTAATCCTACGACTCCGCCTCAACCACAATCCTTCACAAAACTTTTGAGGTGTCAATGACCATCTCTCATACATCACCCAGGAATCCCATATTGCCCTTCCCATATTACCTTGTCTAAAACTCGTTTCATCCGGTTTGCCAAAATATGCGCAAAAATCTTATAATCCGCCCCATCAACATGATGGGCTTATAAGCCTTCAAAGATTCGCGGACTTCGGCCTTTGGTACCAACATTACAACACCCAACCCTGCCTCACCGCCCATTCTACCTCTGATTTTCATTGAATTGTAAAGTTGGACCAACATGTGTTTTAACAGTTCCCAATGAACTACATAAAAATCACCTGGTATCCCATCCCAACCAGGTGATTTCTGCAGCGCCTGTCCCTGAACAGCCTGAACCCTCCATGTCCTCTTGATCCATGTCTCTCAAATTCGCCACTATGCCATGCAGTAAAGCTTCCCTCGCCTCTCGATTCCCCTCTCTACTCTTCCATTTACTCTCAAACCATTGGTCTGCATAGGTCCCTATGCTCTCTGTAGTAACTAGCCTTTGCCCTTTATGATAACCACCCAAGCCATCACCGACCACCACTGACAAAACCGTTGTCGCCATACATCTCATTCTGAAACTACGCATAACCCCGACAGAGGGCTTATCCCCCCAAAGCACCTCCTCAATCCCCTCTCGCACCCTCATAGCCTGAAAATTATCATTCTGAATGTCCCATAATTGACTACGAAGGCACTCTATTTCCGCGAGGTCATACCTCCCGCCTGCACCATAACAATCCCGCAGCTGTCCCTCCAAATACTTTTGCTTTCCATATCTATAACACGCCTCCTCCTTCCCTAACCTTCTGTAAAAACCCTGTATTGCATTTTTCGCCTTTGAATGCCACCATTCTACAACATCCACTATCCCATTTCCTTCATTCCAGAATCCAACCCACCATAACCTAAAAGCTTTCAAAGCATCTACTCCTCGCAACAAATTAACATTTAATTTCCAATAACTAGAAAAAACACGTATAACGCCCTCCCACTCGAGTGTTACCAGAACACCACTGTGGTCCGAGAAACCCAGATCAATGCAATCAACCCTACCACTACGAATTAAGCTAGTGATGTAAACCCTGTCCAGCCGTGTGGCGTAACCCCTCCTACAAAAAGTGTGGTTCACATTCCACCCATCACTACCCACCACATCCACTATGCCAATCACCTGCAGAGCCTCTCATAAAACCCCTAAATTACACCCCCTCACAGCGCAATTCGACATCTTTTTCCCGGATCACACAATTCCAATCGCCAGCTATGACAGAAACTAATGGTAGGCCTCTGAGAAAATAAACCAAAACATCACACACAAAATCCTCCTTTATTCGTCGATTTGATGTTGCTGGCATATATACACCCACGAAACCCACCTGAATGTTCCCCCATGAACCCACCACACGCACGACCCGGCCCTACCGCCCCACTCCCACGCAATGAGCGTAAAAGGGCTGGTCTCCCTTATGCCTATCACTACCCCATCCTTGAGATTATCCGAATTCCCTGCATAACACTTATACCCTTGCACACATAAGTCACTACCACAACAAATATTATGCTCTTGAATAAAAAAAACGTCGACATCCAAACGTCTGAGTGCCTCTTGACCTCTGCTCTGAGGCCGTTAACATTCATGGTTATACACTTGAACTCTCAGGTTAGGTTTTCTCATTGCGTTTTCCTGTCACCTTTAACCCTGACTTGGACTTGCCACTGCTGCACCTGACCGTCTTCCCCAAACTCCCACTTGACTTCTCTAAGGGAAGTCCTTAGCTATGTCAGCCCACACCATTTTACAAGACCTTTGACCCGGTGTTAATACATCGTCCTCCACCAGAGTACTGGGCCTCTTACGTGACACTCCCTCATAATCCATAAACCCTTCACCATCCGCCCTATGCACCTCGACATCCATCACTACCACTGTTGTGCAAGGTGTACGCCTTTCCTCATTGCCCACACGTCCCTCGAAACCATGGTCAACCACAGGCGACACCGCCAAAGTAGGCGGTAAATCCACTGTCGCTGGGCTCTCGAGGAGTCTCTGTATGTCCTCAAAACTGGGCAACACCAATGGCATGTGCGCCTCCTCTCCCACCGGAGGTGACTCGCCGTCGACACACTCAATCGCCTCGATCTCCGACGCCGTGGGTAGCGTCGAGACGATCCCCTCTGCAGCATCCACTGCATCACTCCACTTCATGTCCGCCAGTAAAACCTGCAGAACAACATCCACCATCGTGGGCCTCTGATGGGCCGACTCATCCTCCACTATTGCTTCCTTGAACGTAGTGTCTGTCAGGTCCGACCATTTTCTCCCTCGTTGTTGCTCACAAGTCTCCGCCATATGACCTGTTGCACCACACAGTCGGCACGTCCGTACCTGCCCTGGGTAGGTTACGTAGACCTGAGTCCGAAAATCCTCCCACATGACAAACGAGGGAATTGGACGTCTCAGTGTTATTTTCATCGAGAAAGATCCCTCGAGCATGCCAGCATAAAAGACTTGGGACCAACACCCTACGTTGACAGATTGTATGGTGCCATAGCACCCAAATGTCCGACGAATGTCCACCTCGTCTGCCTCGAAGGGTACATTACGAAGACGAACCCATGTATAACAAGCCAAGACATCACTCAGGCACACCTCAAGACCAGTGTTGATGACAATCCATTTTTCTTGATAGGTCTCCACAGCTCTCAAATAAGCAGCAGACGACACAAATTTTACAAAAATTCTCGCGTTGCTGTTCAAAGAAATCCCATATGAATCCTCACTTGGGATCCTATACATGTCTCTTATTACAAGAGACAGAACGACGTCAGCGGTGTCCTGGTATATTGCACCTTTCAACAATTCCACACAGACAGTGTTGACTCTTCACCTGCGCTCTGCCATCTTGAGAAAATTATACTTCTCAAAACAGACACCAGCCGCTCGCTCTGCGTCCACCCTCACCAACAGCTGGGTGAGAACTGTCAACAACGATAAACCATCTCAGACCATTAATTACCCAACAAAAGGCTGCAGTCAGAATGATAACAAATTCCCACTACAGGCAGCACACTCCACCAATATTCAAAACTCTAAACCTACTTACCATACAAAACATCTATACTTATTACTGCACCTACTACATTCATAGAACACTTAACTCTAATATAAACCCTCCCCTCAAACGTCTCCTTACCAACCTCAACAGAACACATGACCATAACACAAGGCACAGCTCGCTCTTTGATGTTCCTCGTGTCCATCTCATGCTATTACCTGGAGTTTACCTGGAGAGAGTTTCGGGGGTCAACGCCCCCGCGGCCCGGTCTGTGACCAGGCCTCCTGGTGGATCAGCGCCTGATCAACCAGGCTGTTGCTGCTGGCTGCACGCAAACCAACGTACGAGCCACAGCCCGGCTGATCAGGAACTGACTTTAGGTGCTTGTCCAGTGCCAGCTTGAAGACTGCCAGGGGTCTGTTGGTAATCCCCCTTATGTGTGCTGGGATGCAGTTGAACAGTCTCGGGCCCCTGACACTTATTGTATGGCTTTTAACGTGTTTGTGACACCCCTGCTTTTCATTGGGGGGGATGGTGCATCGTCTGCCAAGTCTTTTGCTTTCGTAGTGAGTGATTTTCGTGTGCAAGTTCGGTACTAGTCCCTTAGGATTTCCAGGTGTATATATTCATGTATCTCTCCCTCCTGCGTTCCGGGGAATACAGGTTTAGAAACCTCAAGCGCCCCCAGTAATTGAGGTGTTTTATCTCCGTTATGCGCGCCATGAAAGTTCTCTGTAAAATTTCTAGGTCGGCAATTTCACCTGCCTTGAAAGGTGCTGTTTAGAGTGCAGCAATATTCCAGCCTAGATGAACAAGTGACTGAAGAGTATCATCAGGGCTTGGCCTCCTAGTTTTAAAGGGTTTTCATTATCCATCCTGTCATTTTCTAGCAGAGGGCGATTGTACAATGTTATGTCCTTGAAGTGAGATCCTCCGACATAATCACTCCCAGGTCTTTGACGTTGGTGTTTCGCTCTATTTTGTGGCCAGAATTTGTTTTGTACTCTGAGAAGATTTAATTTCCTCATGTTTACCATATCTGAGTAATTGAAATTTCTATCGTTGAACTTCATATTGTTTTCTGCAGCCCACTGAAAGATTTGGTTGATGTCCGCCTGGAGCCTTGCAGTGTCTGCAATGGAAGACACTGTCATGCAGATTCGGGTGTCATCTGCAAAAGGAAGACACGGTGCTGTGGCTGACATCCTTGTCTATGTCGGATATGAGGATGAGGAACAAGATGGGAGCTAGTACTGTGCCTTGTGGAACAGAGCTTTTCACCGTAGCTGCCTCGGACTTTACTCTGTTGACGACTACTCTCTGTGTTCTGTTAGTGAGGAAATTATAGATCCATCGACCGACTTTTCCTGTTATTCCTTTAGCGCGCATTTTGTGCGCTATTACGCCATGGTCACATTTGTCAAAGGGCTTTTGCAAAGTCTGTATATATTACATCTGCATTCTTTTTGTCTTCTAGTGCATTTAGGACCTTGTCGTGTGATCCAGTAGTTGAGACAGACAGGAGCGACCTGTTCAAACCCATGTTGCCCTGGGTTGTGTAACTGATGGGTTTCTAGTGGGTGGTGATCTTGCTTCTTAGGACCCTTTCAAAGATTTTTATGATATGGGATGGTAGTGCTATTGGTCTGTAGTTTTTTGCTGTTGCTTTACTGCCCCCTTTGGGGGAGTGGGGCTATGTCTGTTTTTTAGTAACTGAGGGACGACCCCGTGTCCATGCTCCCTCTCCATAGGATGGAAAAGGCTCGTGTAGGGGCTTCTTGCAGTTTTTGATGAACACAGAGTTCCATGAGTCTGGCCTGGGGCAGGTGCATGGGCATGTCATTTATCGCCTGTTCGAAGTCATTTGGCGTCAGGATAACATCGGATAGGCTTGTGTTAATCAAATTTTTGGGGCTCTCACATAAAAAATTTATTTTGATCTTCGACTCTCAGTCTGGTTAGCGGTTTGCTAAAAACTGAGTCATTTTGGGGACTTGAGTAGCTCACTCATTTCCTTGCTGTCATCTGTGTAGGACCCATCTTGTTTAAGTAGGGGCCCAATACTGGACGTTGTTCTCGATTTTGATTTGGCATAGGAGAAAAAAATTTCTTTGGGTTTCTTTCGATTTCTTTAGGGCTTTTAGTTCTTCCCGCGATTCCTGACTCCTAAAGGATTCTTTTAGCTTAAGTTCGATGCTTGCTATTTCTCTGACCAGTTGTCTCCCTGCGCATTTCAGATAAAATTGACCTCTTTTAGCCGTTCTGTTATTTTTTTTCCGTCGCCTGTAAAGGGAGCGCTGTCTCTTTCTATTTTACATTACTCCTCCTTTTTCTTGGGGAATAACCCTTGTGCATACATCGAGTGCCACCGAGTTAATCTGTTCTAGGCATAATTGGGTCTGTTTTTTGCTTAGTATATCTTCCCAGCTTATATCGGTTAGGACTTGGTTTACTTGGTCCCACTTTATGTTTTTGTTATTGAAGTTGAATTTTTGGTGAATGCTCCCTCGTGATAGTCTCATTTTGTCGGTCTGGGGCTCCACGCATACTGTCTGAACCTCAATTATGTTGTGATCTGGGTATATTGTTTTTGATATGGTGACATTTCTTATCAATCATCATTGTTAGTGAAGGACGAGGTCTAGTGTATTCTCCAGTCTAGTTTACCTGGAGTTTACCTGGGAGATTTTTCGGGGTCAACGCCCCGCGGCCCGGTCTGGGGACCAGGCCTCCTGGTGGATCAGCGCCTGATCAACCGGCTGTTGCTGCTGGCTGCACGCAAACCAACGTACGAGCCACAGCCCGGCTGATCGGGAAAACTGACTTTAGGTGCTTGTCCGTGCCAGCTTGAAGACTGCCAGGGTCTGTTGGTAATCCCCCTTATGTGTGCTGGGGGGGTTTTTAAAACAGTCTCGGCCCCTGACACTTATTGTATGGTCTCTTACGTGCAGTGACACCCCTCTTTTCATTGGGGGATGGTGCATCGTTTCCCAAAGTCTTTTGCTTCGTAGTGAGTGATTTTCGTGTGCAAGTTCGGTACTAGTCCCTCTAGGATTTTCCAGGTGTATATAATCATGTATCTCTCCCTCCTGCGTTCCAGGGAATACAGGTTTAGAAACCTCAAGCGCTCCCAGTAATTGAGGTGTTTTATCTCCGTTATGCGTGCCGTGAAAGTTCTCTGTACATTTTCTAGGTCGGCAATTTCACCTGCCTTGAAAGGTGCTGTTAGAGTGCAGCAATATTCCAGCCTAGATAGAACAATGACCTGAAGAGTGTCTCATGGTTTGGGCCCCTCCCTATTTTGAAGGTTCTCATTATCCATCCTGTCATTTTTCTAGCAGATGGGATTGATACAATGTTTATGGTCCTTGAAGGTGGATCCCCCGACATAATCACTCCCGGTCTTTGACGTTGGTGTTTCGCTCTATTTTGTGGCCAGAATTTGTTTTGTACTCTGATGAAGATTTAATTTCCTCATGTTTACCATATCTGAGTAATTGAAATTTCTCATCGTTGAACTTCTTTATTGTTTTCTGCAGCCCACTGAAAGTTTTGGGTTGATGTCGGCCGGAGCCTTGCAGTGTCTGCAATGGAAGGACACTGTCATGCAGATTTCGGGTGTCATCTGCAAAGGAAGACACGGTGCTGTGGCTGACAATCCTTGTCTATGTTGGAAATGAGGATGGGGAAACAAGATGGACTAGTAACTGTGCCTTGTGGAACAGAGCTTTTTCACCGTAGGCTGCCTCGGACTTTACTCTGTTGACGACTACTCTCTGTGTTCTGTTAGTGAGGAAATTATAGATCCATCGACCGACTTTTCCTGTTATTCCTTTAGCGCGCATTTTGTGCGCTATTACCCCATGGTCACACTTGTCGAAGGCTTTTGCAAAGTCTGTATATATTACATCTGCATTCTTTTTGTCTTCTAGTGCATTTAGGACCTTGTCGTAGTGATCCAGTAGTTGAGACAGACAGGAGCGACCTGTTCTAAACCCATGTTGCCCTGGGTTGTGTAACTGATGGGTTTCTAGAGGGGTGGTGATCTTGCTTCTTGGGACCCTTTCAAGATTTTATGATATGGGATGTTAGTGCTATGGTCTGTAGTTCTTTGCTGTTGCTTTTTGCCCCCTTTGGGAGTGGGGCTATGTCTGTTTTTTTTAGTAACTGAGGGACACCCCATGTCCATGCTCCCTTCCTAGGAGGGAAAAAAAGGCCTGTGTTTGGGGGCTTCTTGCAGTTCTTGATGAACACAGAGTTCCATGAGTCTGGCCCTGGGCAGAGTGCATGGAAATGTCATTTCGCCTGTTCAAAGTCATTTGGCGTCAGGATAACATTCGGATAGGCTTGTGTTAATCAAATTTTGTGGCTCTCTCATAAAAAATTCATTTTGATCTTCGACTCTCATCTGGTAAGCGGCTTGCTAAAAACTGAGTCATATTGGGACTTGAGAAAGCTCACTCATTTCTTGGTGTCATCTGTGTAGGACCCACTTGTTTAAGTAGGGGCCAATACTGGACGTTGTTCTCGATTTTGATTTGGCATAGGAGAAGAAATACTTTGGGTTTTTTTCGATTTCATTTATGGCTTTTAGTTCTTCCCGCGATTCCTGACTCCTAAAGGATTCTTTTAGCTTAAGTTCGATGCTTGCTATTTCTGACCAGTGTCTCCCTGCGCTTTTCAGATATATTGACCTCTTTTAGCCGCTCTGTTATTTTTTTCCGTCCCCCTGTAAAGGGAGCGCCTGTCTCTTTCTATTTTACATCTACTCCTCCTTTTTCTTAGAGGAAAAACCCTTGTGCATACATCGAGTGCCACCGAGTTAAATCTTTCTAGGCATAAGTTTGGGTCTGTGTTGCTTAGTATATCTTCCCAGCTTATTCGGTTAGGACTTGGTTTACTTGGTCCCACTTTATGTTTTTGTTATTGAAGTTGAATTTGGTGAATGCTCCCTCGGGACTAGTCCATTTTGTCGGTCTGGGGCTCCACGCATACATGTCTGAACCTCAATTATGTTGTGATCTGGGTATATTTTTTTTGATATGGTGACATTTCGTATCAGATCATCATTGTTAGTGAAGATGAGGTCTAGTGTATTCTCCAGGTCTAGTTTACCTGGAGTTTACCTGGAGAGAGTTTCGGGGGTCAACGCCCCCGCGCCCGGGTCTGTGACCAGGCCTCCTGGTGGATCAGCGCCTGATCAACCAGGCTGTTGCTGCTGGCTGCACGCAAACCAACGTACGAGCCACAGCCCGGCTGATCGGGAACTGACTTTAGGTGCTTGTCCAGTGCCAGCTTGAAGACTGCCAGGGGTCTGTTGGTAACCCCCCTTTATGTTTGCTGGGAGGCAGTTGAACAGTCTCGGGCCCCTGACACTTATTGTATGGTCTCTTAACGTGTTAGTGACACCCCTGCTTTTCTTTGGGGGGATGGTGCATCGTCTGCCAAGTCTTTTGCTTTCGTAGTGAGTGATTTTCGTGTGCAAGTTCGGTACTAGTCCCTCTAAAAATTTTCCAAAGGTGTATATAATCATGTATCTCTCCCTCCTGCGTTCCAGGGAATACAGGTTTAGAACCTCAAGCGCTCCCAGTAATTGAGGTGTTTTATCTCCGTTATGCGCGCCTTTGAAAGTTTCTGTACATTTTCTAGGTCGGAATTTCACCTGCCTTGAAAGGTGCTGTTAGAGTGCAGCAATATTCCAGCCTAGTTTGAACAAGTGACCTGAAGAGTGTCATCATGGGCTTGGCCTCCCTAGTTTTGAAGGTTCTAAATTATCCATCCTGTCATTTTTCTAGCAGATGGGTTTGATACAATTTTATGGTCCTTGAAGGTGAGATCCTCCGACATAATCACTCCCAGGTCTTTGACGTTGGTGTTTCGCTCTTTTTTGTGGCCAGAATTTGTTTTGTACTCTGATGAAGATTTAATTTCCTCATGTTTACCATATCGAGTAATTGAAATTTCTCATCGTTGAACTTCATATTGTTTTCTGCAGCCCACTGAAAGATTTGGTTGATGTCCGCCTGGAGCCTTGCAGTGTCTGCAATGGAAGACACTGTCATGCAGATTCGGGTGTCATCTGCAAAGGAAGACACGGTGCTGTGGTGACATCCTTGTCTATGTCGGATATGAGGATGAGGAACAAGATGGGAGCTAGTACTGTGCCTTGGGGAACAGAGCTTTTCACCGTAGCTGCCTCGGACTTTACTCTGTTGACGACTACTCTCTGTGTTCTGTTAGTGAGGAAATTATAGATCCATCGACCGACTTTTCCTGTTATTCCTTTAGCGCGCATTTTGTTCGCTATTACGCCATGGTCACACTTGTCGAAGGCTTTTGCAAAGTCTGTATATATTACATCTGCATTCTTTTTGTCTTCTAGTGCATTTAGGACCTTGTCGTAGTAGGCTCTATTATTTGCTGGTTTAAATTGAATTTTGTGCAGAGATTTAAAAGCTCGTGTGAGTGTGAGTTTTCATCAGAGTTGCCTCCTGGTGTTATTACTGCAACAATATTATTTGCTATATTCCTCCATTTTAGGTGCCTTAAGTTGAAATCCCCCAGGAGCAAGATGTTGGGTGCAGGAGCTGGAAGATTTTCCAGACAGTGGTCAATTTTTAACAGCTGTTCCTGGAATTGCTGGATTTTTGCATCCGGGGGCTTGTTTGACTACCACAATGACTAGGGTTTTTGGGTTTTCGACCTTTACTGCTAAAACTTCCACTACGTCATTTGAGGCATTAAGCAGTTCTGTGCAAACAAGTGACTGCAATGTACAGGCCAACCCCCCTCCCTTTTGCCTGTTCACTCTGTCACATCTGTATAGGTTGTAACCTGGGATCCATATTTCGTTGTCCAAGTGATCCTTTATGTGGGGTCTCAGTGAAAGCCGCGAACATTGCCTTTTCCTCTGCAAGCAGTCCACGGATGAAAGGTATTTTGTTGTTTGTTGCTGGCTTTAGACCCTGTAATTTGCAAAGAAGAATGTTTTTCGGACTGGTGGTATTGTTGGTACTGGGGGGATTTTTTTTCCGGCATTAGTATCTGTATCTGTTGGTTTGGAGTGGAGGCCATCGACTGTGGTTCCACTCCAGGAATGACTGGATTTGTGTACGATTTTTTGCCATTTCCTGCCAGTTTTTTTTTTCCCTTTCCCGGCACTAAAAAACCTCTCCCTCTTGAGTGGCTGTGGCTACCCAGTTTTCCCATTTGGGCCCGGATGTTTTGTATCTTTTTGTCCCCTTTAGAATGGTATGCCTGGCATTTAAGTTATAGCACAGTCTTTCCTGTACTGAGAAGTACACATTTCAGGGTTGAAAAAGCTTACAGGAAGGGAGTTTGCATTTTCCTGTTGTCATATGGGCATGGCATTTTCTAGGGTGGTCATAGTTGCATGTCCCATCTGTTTTCCAGATTTCCCTGCCAGCAGATACCAAGTGCATATATGTGCACAGGCTTGGTTTCCGTTTGCCTTGGGTTTCTGTGACTGTTTCCTGTTGGGGCATGTTTCCCTGTCTTATTCCTATCCTCCCTAGCACCCAAAAATGGAGCTCCCACCAGTTGTTTTTGGTAATTTATCCTCCTATTGCTATTGGAGTCCTCTTGTTTGCTATTTCCTGCGGTATTTCTAGTTTGCAAAATTGGTTTTATCTTATCTTTGACTACACTTGTTTCCCTAATATGGCTCCCGTCCCCCCATGAGGTCATTTTTATGTATTCCTTCCTGCGTATAATTCCGACTACCTGGGCAAAAAACTCCAGCTTCACCATTTTCTGTCTCCAGGACAGTTCCCAGCTTCACCATTTTTGTCTCCCAGGACAGCACCTCCAGCTTTTACCATTACTGTCTCCCAGGACAGCACTATCAGCCCACATTTACTGACTACCAGGACATCACCTCCAGCCTTACAGTTTGTGACTACATGGCCAGTATCAAGGGCAGTACCATTCAGCCCCGACTTTTTATGTTCCCATCTGTTGTAGAAAGCTTCCGGTTTTCTATGAAAGCAGCTTTGATGTTATCCCCTTTTAATACCCTTGTGATTTTAGTCCACAGATTTTCCTCATTTGGGCATACCCAAAAACACTTCTCTGTTTTAATACTGCTTGTAGCTAGTTTTTGGGATAAACTGCACAAGGGGCGTGGGCAACAATTTCCACAAAAATGACAATTTATCCATGTGGAAGCCCGTTTGTTTGACTGACCACAGACTACACACAGCTTCATAATGATTTGAATGGTTGATTTACTGCAATTCTACTAGCAACCTCTTGAATATTATATTAATAACCTTAAATGAAGCTCTAGCTATTTGTATTTCTGTTTCTAACTCTTTTTGTATATTGGACAGCTTACCGTCACATTCCTGATTTTTAATGTTTGTGTTTATAAGGGCGCCTACAACCCCATCCGTTTACAGTCTGCTTTATTGTCCAATGAAACTGTTTGAAACCAGTCCCGGATTTGGACCAGTCAAGGGTTCGGACCAGTCAAGGGTTCGGACCAGTCAAGGGTTCGGACCAGTCAAGGGTTCGGACCAGTCGATCTGCTCTGATCAGTGGGTCACTTATTTAAAACATACTGGTCGGTGATTTGAGCTAACACATGAAGGATCTACTGGAAATTATCTACCCGAGTAATATGTGATTTGACTGATACAAAAGTATAACTTGCGTGTTGAAGAGCCGGTGATATCTGGCAGCTCCTACAATGCCGTACGGTCGACCTCTTTGTTTTCATCGCTGTATCTGGCTTTTCTATTTTATTTTTCCATCTCCACCACAATAAATGCTATATTAAACACTATAGTTGACTGGCGCAAATTTTGGAGGAAGGACGCTTTTTCTGTAGTAATAATTGCTTCTCGTTGTGTATATTGCGACCGCTGGTAACTACAGGTTATATGAAATTCACAGTAACGTCTCGTATTTCAAGAAAAAGAAACTAATGAAAGTCACTCCACTCCACTAAGTACCATTATAATACTGGTTAGTTGCTACTACAACACTGTATTCTGCTATTCACTGGTATCACTAGATTATATGCGAGTACACTAGCAAGCCAGGAAGATTATTAAAAACAGCTGACCTGTGGTAAGTTTCTGGCGACTTCTGGCACCTGCCTCTATAGGCTTATCACTTCAATTCACATTAAAGGCCCTAAAATCTGGAATTCATTACCAATGAATATAAAAGAAACATCTGGAAATATAAACACAAATGCAGTATAATGTGATCCTTTATTGACAACGTTTCACCCACACAGTGGGCTTTTTCAAGTCACACACGGAACTACCTGGGGTTGGAAGGTACGAGAGTATTTATAGTCATGTTCAGAATGTTGAGGTCAGGTGGAGAATGCTGCATCTTATGATCTACCGGGTGGGGTTATAGAGTCTTGGGTAGCTTGGCAGGGGTATTGGACAAGTTGTAGACCTTCTGCAGTGTTCTATGTTCTTATGTGGGATAGCGATGAAGAAGTTTCTTGGCGATTGGGGTCAGCTATGTTATAGAAGCCATTGTTCTGGTTGAAATTGTTGGTTATAGAGATAAGCGATGATTCCAGGATTTTTTCTGTATTGAGTGTTGTCTTCTGTGGCTATAAAATCTTGAGTTTCTGTAGTTAATTAAATGGTTGTGTGAATTGCGATGTTGTACACAGGCATTCCTTGTATCGTCAGTCCTGCTTGCATATTGGTGTTCTGAAATGCGTGTTTGGAGGTCTCTTGATGTTTCGCCCACATAATTTGTTGCAGTCATTACAAGGGATTATGTATACCCCTGCAGAGGATGGAGGCTTGTCCTGTCTACTACTGGTGATGTCCTTGATGGTCGTGGTTGTGGAGGTAGATACTTGGAATGATGTATTGGAAAAGATGTTGGAAACATGTTTGGCAATGGAGTTGTTGGGGAGGACTATGAATCTCTTCTCGTACCTTCCGTGTGTGACTTGAAAAAGCCCACTGTGTGGGTGAAACGTTGTCAATAAAGGATCACATTATACTGCATTTGTGTTTATATTTCCATTGTGTCGGTATTTTACACCATTTATTTCCAAAAGAAACATCTGTTTATAAATTCAAGTCTCTTCTCAAAAATCACATACTCACCCACAACCAAATAAATACTGAATAATTGTATCTTATAAATTGTATATCTTAAATATTTCTCATAATTGTATCACAGAAATATTTAACCTGAGACCTGGAGCTTACCTGGAGTTTACCTGGAGAGAGTTCCGGGGGTCAACGTCCCCGCGGCCCGGTCTGTGACCAGGCCTCCTGGTGGATCAGAGCCTGATCAACCAGGCTGTTGCTGCTGGCTGCACGCAAACCAACGTACGAGCCACAGCCCGGCTGATCAGGAACTGACTTTAGGTGCTTGTCCAGTGCCAGCTTGAAGACTGCGGGGGTCTGTTGGTAATCCCCCTTATGTGTGCTGGAGGCAGTTGAACAGTCTCGGGCCCTGACACTTATTTATGGTCTCTTAACGTGCTAGTGACACCCCTGCTTTTCATTGGGGGATGGTGCATCGTCTGCCAAGTCTTTGCTTTCGTAGTGAGTGATTTTCGTGTGCAAGTTCGGTACTAGTCCCCCTAGGATTTTCCAGGTGTATATAATCATGTATCTTCCCTCCTGTGTTCCAGGAATACAGGTTTAGGAACCTCAAGCCTCCCCGTAATTGAGGTGTTTTATCTCCGTTATGCGCTCTGTGAAAGTTCTCTGTACATTTTCTAGGTCGGCAATTTCCCCCTGCCTTGAAAGGTGTGTTAGTGTGCAGCAATATTCCAGCCCAATAGAACAAATGACCTGAAGAGTGTCATCATGGGCTTGGCCCCCCCTAGTTTTGAAGGTTTTTCATTATCCATCCTGTCATTTTTCTGCAGATGCGATTGATACAATGTTATGGTCCTTAAAGGTGAGATCCTCCGACTGATCATCCCAGTCTTTGACGTTGGTATTTCGCTCTATTTTGTGGCCAGAATTTGTTTGTACTCTGATGAAATTTAATTTCCTCATGTTTACCATATCTGAGTAATTGAAATTTCTCATCATTGAACTTCATATTGTTTTCTGCAGCCCACTGAGAGATTTAGTTATGTCCGCCTGGAGCCTTGCAGTGTCTGCAATGGAAGACCTGTCATGCAGATTCGGGTGTCATCTGCAAAGGAAGACACGGTGCTGTGGCTGACATCCTTGTCTAATTCGGATATGAGGATGAGAACAGATGGGAGCGAGTTTTAGTGCCTTGTGGAACAGAGCTTTCACCGTAAGCTGCCTCGGACTTTACTCTGTTGACGACTACTCTCTGTGTTCTGTTTTGTGAGGAAATTATAGATCCATCGACCAACTTTTTCTGTTTTTCCTTTAGCGCGCATTTTGTGCGCTATTACGCCATGGTCACACTTGTCGAAGGCTTTTGCAAAATCTGTATATATTACATCTGCATTCTTTTTGTCTTCTAGTGCATTTAGGACCTTGTCGTAGTGATCCAATAGTTGAGACAGACAGGAGCGACCTGTTCTAAACCCATGTTGCCCTGGGTTGTGTAACTGATGGGTTTCTAGATGGGTGGTGATTGCTTCTTAGGACCCTTTCAAAGATTTTTATGATATGGATGTTAGTGCTATTGGTCTGTAGTTCTTTGCTGTTGCTTTACTGCCCCCTTTGTGGGTGGGGCTATGTCTGTTGTTTTTAGTAACTGCGGGAACGACCCCCGTGTCCATGCTCCCTCTCCATAGGATGAAAAGGCTCGTGATAGAGGCTTCTTGCAGTTCTTGGTGAACACAGAGTTCCATGAGTCTGGCCCTGGGGCAGAGTGCATGGGCATGTCATTTATCGCGAACGAAAAATTTTGTCGAAAAATTCACAAACTGAGTTTAAACTTATAGAAAATTTGCTTAACTCTCTGGCAACACAATGGTACCAGAATCATTGTTCTACGACATTCCTA
Source organism: Cherax quadricarinatus (assembly GCF_026875155.1). Classification (NCBI taxonomy): domain Eukaryota; kingdom Metazoa; phylum Arthropoda; class Malacostraca; order Decapoda; family Parastacidae; genus Cherax; species Cherax quadricarinatus. The sequence goes on along the minus strand of NC_069452.1, from coordinate 37,190,730 downwards.
CAAGGAATTATGGTCATTTAAATACACCTAGGGTTACGTCACCACCTGCGACAGGTGTGCTCACCTGTCGTCAATTTTATTTTTTTTTTTTCCCTTTTTTTTTTTTTCGTGTATTTACTGTATTATTCTTTCTAAGATAATAATTGACGATTTGGCATCATAATACATTGGGCGGGACTTATACGTAGAAATTCCAACCAACCAGGAACCTCCCGACACCATTTTGCTGACGTCATGGAAAATTCCAGTCTCGGGGTGGCCGGGGAATATGGCTCAATTATAACGCTATATAGCTTCTACGGCTTATTTATCTATCACAATTGATCTAATATGACATAATAAAAAAATATAAATAACAAAGAAATATGGTAAATACTCCAGAATGAATAAATATGGCATATTCCCAGAGCGCTCCATCGCGGGGAAAAATAGATTCCATTCTCTGAGAGGGGCTTCCATTCTCTTTCTTTCACCTCCAGGGTCCTTTTATTCAAGAAAACGGACATGGGTAACTATGATATACACTCGGTAATGCAGAATAAGACTGAGAAAATGTTATTTTTTCGAAAAAAAAAAAAAAAAAGGTGGTCCGGCGTGTTTCGCGGATTATCTCGGAAGTAAGGTTTTTTACATATAGAGCAAAATAAATTTGTTTTAAAAAAGCAGGAATTAATGAAATTCCAGAGAAATAAACGAAAAATTGTTTTACAAGCTAATTGGTTTTTGGGC